>PVKA01013427.1:34110-55124 GCA_004027165.1 Ctenomys sociabilis | reverse complement strand
TTTTTTTTTTTTTTTTTTTTTTTTTTTTTTTTTTTGTCTTTTTGAGACAGGGTCTCACTGTGCAGTTCAGGCTGGCCTTAAGCTCACTTTGTAGCTCCGGCTGGTCTCGAACTCACAACAATCCTCCTGCCTCAGCCTCCCGAGTGCTAGGATTACAGGCATGTGCCACCACGCCCGGCTAGCCATTGTCATTTTGAAAGCCTTTTCTTCAGCATGTAAAAATACCCTGGGTGAGATTTCTTTCTAAATAAGCCAAGAAAGATTTTGCTGTACACTTCCACATTTAAAGTTTTCAAGTCCCAATTTTGTTTTCTTTCAAGCTATATTAAATATTAATGAGTAACATGACTGTATAGCAAAGATTACAGAGAACATACATGATTCTGACTCTTGATACTTGTGTAACTGCCACTTCTTTCCGGCTTACTATGGCGCCCTCTGCTGGCAGGGAAGGGAACGCTTCTGGGCAGGAACTCAGGGAGCCAACCTTAGGGAAGGAACCCTAAGGTTGTTTCTTGGGAAGAGACAGGGACTCTACAACCTTCTCCTAAAGTATGACTCCACCACCTTCTCCTAAAGTATGAGGACATTTCCAAGCTGCTTCAGTCATTTCTTCCTCCTCCACCCTACAATGTGTTGAAAAGTATGCTATGAAGGCAACTCATTTGCTTTTTCTAGGCAAGGATCCAACAGAAGTGTACTAAATATCCAGTTTACAACAGAGAAGGAGCCCAGCTTCTCATATGGTTTCAATAAAGTATTTTTTTAGTTCAGATTTAACCAATAAAATACAGGAAGCTCTACCAGCTGTGGTGGCACATGCCTGTAACCCCCGTACTCTGGGAGGCTGAGGCAGGAGGGTTCAGAGTTTGAGCCCAGCCTGGACAATTTGGACTTTATAAGACCCTGTGTCAAAATAAAAAATAAAAAGGACTGGAAATGTAGCTCGGGACTAAGGGCCTGGGTTCAATTCCCGGTACCACACGGCAAAAACAAAAAGTGGGATGCGTAGCTTTATTTAAAATTCAGTTAAATAACAAATGTTTCCGCAAGAGTATGCCCCACGCCATATTTAGCTACCCTGTCTTTAACCCTATGTTGACTATGGAGGTACAAAACCAAGTCTCAACATGAAACCAAGTCTTAGTTTCGAGGTGGGAGGTGGGTGTGGTGATGACAGCCTTTTTCTGCCTGGAGCTTTCTCCGTTCTCAGGCCACAGGCCGTCTCAGGCCGAACCCAAGACTACGCTCCTTTTGGCCACGGGGTCTCGCCATGGGTTTCCCGGGTCTCTCTGGTTTCCCGATTCTGTGAGCTGCCCATGGAGCGCGAGGGGCCGCCCGTCGAAGCTCCCCCTCCGCGGCTCTGCGCCTTTCCTGCCGCGGGTGGTGCGGGCGCTGCGGACCCAGGATCGCCTGGCCTCGGCCCGACCCGGCTGGGGGGACGCAGAGGCTGCAGCCGGGAGCTGGGTCCCCGGGGGCCGCACAGGGCCCCGACAAGGTGAGAGGGCGCTGCGCCGGAGGCCTGGGGGAGCCGCGGAGCCGGCCCCCCGCCCCGGCCGCCCCCCTCCGGGCCACCCCACGCACGGGCACCGACGGCTGCTGCGGGCAGCAGGGTCGGCGGGGGCTGGGGCCGGGCCGGGCCTTCCCTGCCCTGCTGCGGCCAGCCGGGCCTCGCTGCAGCTCGAGAGGCCTCCCCTCATTTGTTGCATTGTTTGCATTAATATGAATATCTTGTTCTGTTTGTTTTGTCTCCTGGGAGCCAATAAAGCTGTGAGTTTTTTCTTTACACCAAATGCAGCTCTACAGGCGATCAATCAATGGGTAGTCTTCGGATAATCTGCGAGAGTGAGAAATCTAATAAAGCTAGCGGCTAAAAAAGGAAAACAAAAAGCTATTTTTCTCTTAGGTTAACTACGTCAGGATTAGTATGCTCCACTTTCGCTGCTTGAGGTGGGTTTCACTCTTTTTCTTCCTTTCTTAATTTGAGTGTCAAGACGGGAGGGAGGAGAGCTGCGGGGCAATCGCGAGAGCAGCGTGGACATCCAGGGGCGTGGGCTGTCTGGGGGCTGGCAGTTCTTGCCAAGAGAAGGGACAGTAATTTCTGAGGTCCCACGACCCGAGAGGAACGTCGGAGTCTGATAAAAATGTACCCTGGCAGAAAAGCCCTCCTTCAGTTTTCCAAACAGGAAATGCAAATTAATAATGAAGTCAGAGAGGATCCTAAATCAGGGTCCTTTTTGTGTCCCATCACTTGTTTGCCAAACTTCACTCTGCAAAGCATTTCTCTGGACAGCCCCTCAGCCATCCTGGGCGGAAATGAAAGAAGGCTGAGGGAGATCTGCGTGGGCTGGCCCCCACAGCACCAAGAGCCTAAGTCATTTATAAACATCAAAATAACAAACTGAATTATCTAACATTCACAGCTGAACTGAAGAGCCCAAGATGACGTTGTGAATTGTTAAATTACAGCAGCATTGTTTTGGATTGCTAATTAAAAAAAAAAAAAAATAAGCAAACCCCATGACTCTAGATATGACAACTGAAAATACCCACAAATTATTTAATAAATGAAGCGTCTAACAACTTTAACACTTCCTGGTTGCCTTGTTAATAAATGTAATTTGAGGTAGATTTTTAAAATCTTCAATCTAAACAGTGAATTCATTACGCTCTATTCAGATCTCTGGATGCCTATGGACTTCTTGGAATTAGGTGTTAAATAGACAAAAGTGAACCAAACTGCCTTTAAAAGCACAGCATGACCATGTAATTCTTTTTCCAGTTTGTGGTAAAAAATGATGAAACTTCTTTCCAAGTAGCTATCACCCAGATTTAGTGTGAAAAGTGGTGTAATTGTAATTCACGCCATCAGGGTCTATCGCTGATAGACGATCAGCTGTTCTGTGGTGGGGAGAGGCTTTCTTTTCAAATAGGAAAGCTGCCAAGTGCTCTGCGATACCTCCAGCAAGCTTATCGGATGGAGTTCAGAGCCAAAACAGCAGCTGCACACATATGCAAATTGGCAATTAATAGTATAACATTCTGAAAAAAAAAAAAAAAAGGTTTAAAATTTTTTAAAGAAAATAGAAAGAAACTACCTGAACATTAACCTTCACTGTAACTGGGACTTCTAAGATGAATGACTAAGGTTTAATTACCCTCTGGAGAGGCCCTGCTCTTTATTACCTTCTCCTCTGCGATCAAGCCTTTGTTGCTTGCTGTTAAATGTGTTTTCCTAGAATACAATGGGCTCTACAAGAAGTTTCAGAATAACTAAAAAGACCTTATATTTTGATTCCAGAAAAAGAGGAGATTAAGTCACTTTTGCTAATCATTCTTTCTATATAGAGTTCACAAAGCAAGGGTTTTTAACATCCTTGTGCAAAAGACATTTTGTTCTGGATGTCATCATCTCCTACTACAGCTTGCAGCAAGAACACACATCAAGTCCTGGGGCTCTGTTTGTCTAGAACTCTGTCTGTCTTTTCCTCCCATTGACAAGAATGCCATTTGTATGCTCCGCATAGCAGTTTGCAGAAATCCAGCAAAGTTTATGCTTTACGTTACCCAGTTTGTATAAACACAACACTCTCAAATGTTTTGTTTAACCATATGAATTTGTGAAATTTCTTAACCACCTGCCCCCCGCTCCACCCCAGTCCTCTCTCACACACTCACACACAAGTATGTACATGTACTCGTACACACCAACGAGTGTACTAGTTTCCTTGGTACAGTAGGTGTGAGTAGGAAAAGGTTGACAACCAACGTCCCGAGAAGGGACTGGCATGTCCACACCAGTCTTTTCTCCACGGCTCTGAGTCTTCCTTTCCTGTCGCCTTTTTCTTTCTTCCTCTGGCACAGGGGTGGGGTGACTAGCAAAAGCTGCAGATAATCTGTGAATTTTTAATCATCATAATTCTATGATTGAAGGTCTCCCTTTATTTCTGTGATATGGTAGGTTTCAGGAACTTTGGTGTTGGGAGCTTTATAGACATTTCCAAGGTTCAGGAATTTGGAATTCTGGTCAGGATTTTGATTCCTTCTAATATATAAGAGTGGCCAAGGTTTGATTTTACTTTCTTCTTGTGGATGTTACAGGGTAAGACTATACCCACAAATGGCTTTATGCATGTACTATAAACGCAGTTTCAGCCATTACTTCTGTCTTCTCCTTTTGTTGCCTATACTTCTGGTATTGTTGCATTCTGTTTAATTACAAATCAATTCCCCTTTAAGTTTAAAACATTCTTTTTCTTCTACCCTAGGGATACATATAACTTTTCAAATGAAGGGGTACTATACACTTTCATTGTCAATGCAACCACTGATGCTTGGATAATAAGTATTATTTAATAGAAAATACACCCATGTAGAATTTAAATATGAATATATTTGTATTTCTTATGTCAATTAAGCATCCATCCAATTTGGAGTGCACAATTTTTTTGTACAAAATTTTGAGCCCCCCCCCCTTTTTTTTTTGTCTTTTTGAGACAGGGTCTCACTATGCAGTTCAGGCTGGCCTTAAGCTCACTTTGTAGCTCAGGCTGGTCTCAAACTCACAACAATCCTCCTGCCTCAGCCTCCCAAGTGCTGGGATTACAAGCATGAGCCACCATGCCGGGCTGAGCCCCTTTCTAAGAGAGAGAAATAAGTTTTTCTTCAACTCTGAATCAGTAGATTGCAAATGTTTAAATAAGTGTGATTAACAGAACTTATTTTTTGTCCGATTCCAATACAAGTAGTTTTATCCTGAAAACTATAAAGGTGTGGGAGGAAAATATCAAGTCTAAATTTTATTCTTAAGTATTGTTTTTCTTGACTTGTGATCCAATTTGAATACATTGTTAGACTTTTCCATGTTTTTATGAGTAAATGAAGAATGGTTTAAAAATATAGAGCAAGTCAATTGAAAAGTTGCTTTTGAATAAAACAGAAAAGTGGGAATGCCAACTTTCTTTCTCTATAACTTCATTAACATGGTTGTATATACATTTGCATGTAAAATGTAGTTAACAAAAATTACACAGAAATAAATTTAGTCCTCCAGTGCCTACCTCTATGGTGAAATAAGACCATTTGGCATAGTTTGAAGTCTTCCAAGAAGCTTGGTTTCCACCTGGAAAATAAATTACTAAATTTGAATGTGTTACTCGTACTATGGTGAGTTGTCTATCTGTTACATTTTATTTTAGTGCATATTCTAGAACTTGTAGTTAGAGTGTTCTAAAATTGTCATCTGTCAAGGTAGAAAATTACAATAATATAATTATACCCAGAAAAAGTGTTCTGACTTTATTTTGGTGCAGTTACAAATATGATACATTTTTAAAAATTCAGAATGTTTATTTTAAATTCATATGTTTAATTGTCAAACTTTGACCTTAATTTAGATTAACTATAACAAAGTTTACCTCACTCTTTTTGGGGGTGCTTCACACATGCTAGTGCACTCTGCCCCTGAGCTACACCCCCCAACCCTCTTCCCATTTATTGATACATAATAAAGCTTATTATACATACTACATGTGGCACACCCACACGTGAACACTACTGCAATATTTAGCTGTACTTAACTTTGCTTTATCTTTAAATAGTGCTTTGAAATCTTCAGCTCAGAATTTTCTAAGAGCTTGATATGAATCCACTAAATAACTGCTACATTCATTCTTTAATTCTCAATAGCCTACTAGTTTACATAATAAACTATCTGACTCTGAGTTAAGGAACTATTCTGAGTAATCAAAGATTTCATGTAATATGACATAGAGTACCATAATGACATTATGGGAGAGTTGTCATGGCCACTGACAACGATACTCAGTGAACTTACACAGAAAAACACTACATCGTATAGCACTGCAGGGGAGGATATGACGGCGTAGAGCCCTGACGCAGCCAATGAAAAGAGGATGTATATTTTTGAAATGTGTTTGTAAGTTCTGCTTCATATCAAAGATAGCGAATTTGTCTCCTAACGGAAGCAGTTTTTCTTTCTCAAATGTATGTTTTTAAGTTGAAATTAACCAGAGCAGATATGATAGGTGGAACTCTATACTCTCAAGTCCAGAAACTTTGTAATTCACTACAATATACTCAAATATGTCTAACTACTATATTACCTTTGTAATGATTAACATTTTTATATTTGTATTTTTTAAAATTCTGAAGGACTTTGCTAATCCAGTTGAGTACATAATGGATGCAATGTTCTATGTGAGTGGAAAGAAGAAAAACTTTATATTTATTTAAAAGTGCTATATTTGAGCAATAGGGTGTTAAAAAAATTTTAGCACAAGCATTTGTTTTAAACAATTTATCTGGAGGGCTCAGGACATTTTTATACGGTAAACTGAATAGGGAGCCATTACTTAATATGATAAAGGCACCTTAATTTTAGAAAATCATTCTCTGGGGATTAATTGTCTAAGAAGTGATGGTGATAAAGGAAAAAGAATTTCTTGCCAGGAACAATGGCAAATACCTATATTCTTGTAAAAGCTAAGATAGGATGATCACAAGTTCAAGGCCAGCCTGGGAAATTTAGCAAGAACCTGTCACAAAATTTTTAAATGATAGGGGTTGGGGATGTAATTCAATGGAAAGGCGTTTGTCTAGCATTGGGGCCCTGGGTGCAATCACCAGTACCACAAAACAGGAATAATAATAATACTTTCTTGATTAAGCCCTTTCTCTGTGTGAAAAACTCAACATACGTTCCCTCACTGAATTGCGGCAAGCGCCTTATGAGACCAGCATTATTCTTTGCTTTCCTGTTGAAAATGATCCAAAGTTTAAGTCACATAGTAATGGAGGAGCCTTTTGGGCTATGGGACTTGAGCGTTCAGTGTCTTATCACTTGAGTGACTAGGACAGAGGCATGGAAGGGGTTTGAAAATCCTCTTTCCACTCATAGAATTCCATTTTTCCTTCACCACCTCAGAAAGAATGAATGAAATGGTCCAAGAATTCAGCAGTGTGGTCAAGGTCCATTTCATCAGAAGTCTTCACATGACTAGCAACAGCATTTCTTTGGCACGTGCACAGAGACAGCGAGCTACACATCTATCCTCAAATTTAGCAATTCGAAGCAGTGAGTTACACGGACAGTTTTGTATGCATTGCTAAATGCAGACACAAAAACTGCATTTGCAAAAAGAGGAAACCCAGTTAAACTAGGTTGCAAATTTGGCCCTAATTTAGCGTAGCATTTGTGATACATATAGGTTAGAGTGACATTTATATAATGGTGTGAAATATGAGAAAGTTCCAATGCTAGACACAAAGACTTTTAAAATTGCTTTTGCCTACTTTGGTTAGTTTAAGAAACAGGAGGAAGAATTTGGTTTTTTAAGTGATGGGAAGCCTTTAAGGATGTTGGAACACTGTTCGGTCCCCTGGGGTTCTGCCTGCTGTACAATTTTAAATGTCTTTTAGCTAAAAAATTGGCCAACAAGGGAAACATAGAGATGAAATCTTTTCTTCCTAATCTGAAAAGTGAGAAACTATAGGAGGCTAGCATAATCAACTGTGTGGTCACGTAAGTGGTCAGCTTTTGGAGTCAAAAAGTCCTCATAAATCTTCCTAGTTGTCAATTTTACCTAACTGGAATATCTACATACAGATTAGAATTTATGTTAAAATTTTTTTTCCTTATGTTCAGTTGTAGACATAAGTTTCAGCTTAAGAAAGATAGCCAGAAATGAGGTTAGATAAACACACCATGTTTCCTATAAATGCTACAAAAATGGCACCTGAAACGCCATTTCCTTACCATAGCCCACTGGAGGGCAGTGTTTTCTCCTTTGGGAGCTACACCTGGCGTCCTCTGGCGAGGCACCTCGATTCCAGGGCCTGTGTTCCGCGCCTTCTCCAGGCTTTGCTTGCAATTCACCACCTCTTGTATACGTGTTGTGAGGGTTGTTGCTTATACTGTCAGCTAAATTAGTTGTGCCTAAAATCAGATTCCAAAGGAAGATTATGTACAATATTTTCTAATTAATAGTCTTTTAAAGATTTCTGTTAATCATTTCAGAACTGTGTAGAATTTATTTTGTTAATAGAGATGGCAAAAGACATAAGGATGTATGAGAGAGAATGGGGAGTTTTCACTATTGCTTTTCATTTGACAATTTTAATTTTTCATTGAGTTTACATTAATTTTTTCAGGATAAATTTAATGCATAGATTATGTATCAAATCATCAAGTCAACATTTCCCAGAAAGAACAAGGAAGATTATTCCTAGGAGATTATTTGCCATATGTGATAACTGATGAACTTTCTATCACTAGGATAATAAAATGAAAAAATGTTTCTATAGTTTCTATTTTTAAACTTATGCTCCTGAGTATTAAATTATAAAATTGTACTTGTTTATGTTGCTACTACCAAAAAAGTGAAGTTAGATTGCCTTCTGTAATTTGAGGAATTTTATTTAATTTTTTTTTTTTTAATGTATTTGGTTGTTGCAGGGTCTCAGTTCGAAGCTCTGACTCCTGGTGACCCTGTTTGCAGGCTTTCCAAAGCTGGGATTACAGGCATATGCCACTATGCCCCAGGCCAGCGCACCCCACCCTAGGGGTGGGGCCGACAGCAGTATGTGGTGCCGGGATTGAACCTCTGACCCTGCGCTTGCTTAAACTTGCTTGAGCAGGCATTTTAGTCTGCTGGCTGTCTCTCCTCGTTTAATCTTTATTTGAAAGCACATAATTCTAATTGAATTATTTTAATTATACCACATTTGAGAAGTGAGGAACTGTTAGGGTGGCATAATCAACTGTATGTTCAAACTAGCGGTCAGCTTTTGTAGTCAGCTCATAATACATCTTCCTGGTTGCCATTCATAGCTGGGATTGAACCCAAGGCCTCACGCATGTTAGGCAAGTACTCTACCACTGAAGTACATCTCCAGCTCTCTTTAATTTTTATTTTGAAAGAAGGACTCATTAAATTGCCCAGACTTGACTAAACTAGTGTTCCTCCTGCTTCAGCTTCTGTAGTCCAGTTCATGAAAATATCATATTTTAGCTTTGTGACTTTGTTCAACAGAAGAGGGATATTTTGGTAAAAGGAACATAATTTTAATATGATGATTTAAAAAAAATAAAGTACTTAGAAGCTTACCAGGGACTGTCCTAAAATAATGTTAAGAAGCCAGCCGTATGAGGAAGGACATAACTCTCAATATCTTTTAAACCTTTTAAAAATATTTTCATATTCTTTCTAATTACAAAAGTAACAATATTCATTATTTATTTATTTATTTTAGGTATTTAGTACGGGGTCTACAGGGTCTCATTACACAGATAGGACTGGTAGAGATCTTCCTGTTTTTCAGCCTCCCACGTGCTGATATTATAGGCGGGCGCCACCGTGCAGTCTCATTCGCAGTCTCAGCGTGCCCCAGGGGCAGGGCCAGCACAGCAGGCTGGGGGTCAAACCCTGGCCTTTGTGCTCCGCCTAAGCAGGCGCTTTAGTCTGCAGAGCTACCGGCCCACCCAACAATGTTCCTTGTAGAAATAGTGGGGAGGAGCAATGTGAGAAATTTATTAAAACATTACAGAGTAGCCTCATAAATATGTAGTATATTTATGTATCAGCTTTAAATTTTTAAAATAATAAAATGAAAATCACCAATAGCTAGGCATGGTGGCACACACCTGCAATCTCAGCATTTGGGAGGCTAAAGCAGGAATATTGCTATGAGTTTAAGGACAGCCTGGGCTACAAAGTGAGTTCAAGGCCAGGCTGAACTGCATAGTAAGACCCTGTATCAAAAAGACTAATAATGATAATAATAATAATAATAATAATAATAATAATAATAATAATTGTATAATATTCCATAGTATCAAAGCACCACAGCTTACCTAACAAATTCTCTATGGATAAATATTTAGTGGTTTGTAATTTTTCTACATTATACACACATATACACATCTGAGGACCATTTCTATAGACAAATATTTGAATAAATGTATAATTATTTCCTTTAGATAAATTTCTTTTTTTATGCATTCGGTGTAGGATCTCACTTTGCAGCTCACACTAGTAGTGATCCTCCTGTTTCCAGGCTCCCCAGCGCTGGGATTACAGGCGTGCGCCACCTTGCCAGATCTGTGTAGCTCTGCACGCCTGGGTGCAGGGCAGGCGTGGCACGGGGGTCCCTGGGCTTGCCTAAGCAGGTGCTTAGTCTGCTGAGCTATCTCACCAGCCCATTTCTGAGATTAATTTCTCTTTTATTAATTTATTTATTCTTCTACCTTTGTAACAATATTTAATTATACATGATTACATCTGCTATTGCAACTCTTTAGCACTTTTTTGAAAATTTTTCTTTGTCATTCTTGATTGTTATTTCATACATTTTAGAAATATTTTATTAAGTTAAAACGATTCACTTGAGAACATATGTTTTGCTAGGGAAAGTGCCCAAAAATATATTAAGTGAAGAACATTGTGTATAATATTATCCCTCTTATAAATTTTTACAAAAAGAAAAGCACAGAAGAGCATATACATGCTCCTGCGTGTGTTTATATGCCTTAGCAATACATACAAAGGTCTTAGAAGAATGGCTAGCACTTAGTAGTAACAGTTACCTCGGATGAGGGGCATGGAGATTATGAAGAAAGAATTTGCTCTCATAACCTTTCTTTTTTTGTATTTTAGGGCTACCCAGTGTTCAGGATCTCACTACTACATCAGACTTGTACAGATTCTTCTGTTTACAGCCTCCCAAGAGCTGGGATTACAGATGCACGCCACCATGCCCAGTCTCAACTGCTGTCTCAGCATGCCCCAGGGGTGGGGCCAGCTCGGCAGCCCAGGGATCGAACCCCCTGTCCCTGTGCCTGCTTGCAGGTGCTTTAATCCACTGAGTTATTTGGCCGGCCCCATAACTTTTTAATGTCAGTAATGGGAATTGAACCCAAGGTCTTTGCCTTGACTAAATTATGTTCCCAGCTGTCTTATTTTTTATTTGGAGACAGAATCTTCCTAAGTCACTAAGTTGCCTGGGCTGGACTCATACTTGTCATCTTCTTTCCTCAGCACCATGCCTGGCTATTTTTACAATTTAAAAAGTCTTCCTAGAAAATTTTCTTCTCCAAAATTTTAAAACTAAATACACACAAAAGATGAATGTATGATTAAATGCATATGAAGTAACTCAAGTTGTCCAATTTGTAAGGACAGAAAGTGGAATGGTGGATGCTAGGGGCTGGGGAAAGTGCAAAGTGGGGTTAGTATTTAACAGACACAAGCTTCAGTTTTGCAAGGGACATTCTGGCGAGGGAGGATGGTGACGGCTGAACGACAGTGCAAATAGACTTAATGCCACTGAATTGTACTTAAGCATGTAAAGATGGTGAGGCCCATTTTGCCTTTTGGGGAATGGAAGCATGAGGGATTGAGCCCAGGGCCCTACCACTGAGGTACATCTGCTGCCTTTATTTTATTTTATCTTTAGTTGGAGACAGGATCTTCCTAAGGTGCTACATTGTTTAGGCTGGGATTGAACAAGAAATCGTTCCTGTGCCTTCCAGGAGCCTGAATTTCAGGCATGCTCCACCATGGCTAGATTTTTTTTTTTTTTTTTTTTGTAATTATTTATTTCTGGGGAGTTGATTTGGGGAGAAAAAATGTCTTCCACTTCTTGTCTTTTTCATGACCTGAATTTTTTGAGAAGCCTGTGTCACTTTTATGAAAAAAGTTAATCTTATAGCTCACAAAATCACATTAAATTTATAATTAAATACGTTATCCTTATAATATTAACATCAACTTATATAGAATTTTTTAAATACTTTTTTAAAAATTTCATGTCCTCAGTATAGTTTTTTTCTTTCACTTGTGTATTTGACACAGGGTCTCACTACACAGATTGGACCTGTGATGGTCCCTCCCCGCCCCCGTGCGCACTGGGATTACAGGTGTGTGTCACTGGCTCAGAGCACCGTGGGCTGGTGTGGTATGCGGGACCCATGATTGAATCCTGGTCTCTGTGCTTGCCAAAACAGGGACTTAGTCTGCTGAGCTATCTCACTGCCCCTTCTCAGTATAGTTTTGGAATTCATACAGATCCTGCATAACCTACTGCAAGTAGTATTTTACCTACTATTCAAGAATTTTTTTTCCCCAGAACTGGGGATTGAACTCAGGCCCTTGTGCTCGCCAGGGAAGTGCTTATTACACTGAGCATCTCCCCAGCCCCAAGAATTAATTTTTTATGTATGTCTTATATGTACAAAATGGGACACCACTATACGTAGATTTTTTAGCTTATACATCTTTGTATTGTACCTTTATGAATTCCTTTTTTCTTTTAATATATAAGTGCTGCTGCTGGCCAGATAGCTCAGAGGATTAAAGTGCCTGCGTAGGTAGACACAGGGACTGGGGTTCAATACCTGGTATGCCATGCCTGCCCTGCCCCCAGTGCATGCTGAGCCTGTGTCTAATGGTGCATACCTGTAATGCCAGTGCTTGAGAGGCTGAAAACAAGAGAATCACTACAAGCCTGATCTGTAGATAGAGTGAGACCCTGTAGACCCTGTACTAAATACATTAATATATCTAATATATAATATAAATACATATATATATATATATATATATATATATATATATATACACACACACTGCTGCCTGTTAAGGCCTCTAAATGTAGATCTTCATAATTCTTAATGGCTAGCATTAAAATGTTTTTATTTTATAAATGTTCTATCATTTATTTATTATTTTCGGTTGATTAGCACTTAGGTACTTTACATTTTTTATAATAAATATTGTAAAACACCTTCTCACATTTGACCCTTTATTTCTACAAAAATGGGACCATAGATCAACAAGTCTATAGCATATATTTTTTGCTTAAAATAGGAATTTGGGCCAGACTTTCCTATAAAAATATCATCATGATTTTTACTCTCAATGCTTTCTTGTATTGGGTGTCATAATTTATTTTATTTTATTTTATTTTATATTTATTTTTATTTTTATTTTGGCAAAACTGGAGATTGAACTCAGGCGCTTGCGCTTGTCAGGGAAATGCTTATTCTACCGAGCCATCTCCCTGGCCCTTAATTTTTAAATCGTTTTCATTCTGTTAGGTGAGAAATTATATTTCATCATTATTTTAATCTGTATGATTTGATTATTACAGAGGTTTTCCATGTCTCCATTGTAAGGCCTATCATTACACTTGTGGATTAACTGCTATCTTACTCCTGCTATTCCTCTGGAATATATATATCCCTGCTCCAGCTGGTGTTCAGATGTCCCCTCAAAGCCTGTTTAGGGCTTGGGATATAGTTCAGCAGTACAGCACCTGCCTGGCAAGCACAAGGTCTTGAGTTCAATTCCTGGTTTAAAAAAAAAAAAAAAGCATCCTGAGGTCACAGACGGGGCTTGTACAGAGGTGGCTGGACCCACAGTGTGTGACTCAGGATTGATTCACGGTGCAGAGATAGGATCTGGGCACTAGGACAAAGAGTGTGAGTATTGCCTGCCCTGAAGAGTCCAGATAAGATCTAGGGACTGCAAGACGTGTCGCCCCTCCCCCTGCCCTCCCCGCTGACTGCTGTGGGCTACCTCTCCTCTGAAGTGCGTGCTGCTCTGCCTTAGCTCCTTGTCTTGGAGCCAGCAGCTCCCAGCTGAAACTATGAGCCACAACAAGCCTTTCCTCCTTTAACTGTGAGCGTTGGGTGTTTTATCTCGGCAGCAAGAAAATTAACTGATACAACACCTTATCATGCTGACTTGCAGTGTTCCTTAAAGATTGAAAATATGAAAAATGCTTTGAGTTTTTTTACCTTGTCACTCCATTTTTGTAAATTTTTTTATGTAATCACATTTACAAGTTATCACTGTTTAATGCCTTTGGTATCATTCCTAGAAAGGCATTCTCTACAAGATTAGTACTAAACATACTCCTATATATTTTTCTAGCTCTGTGTATGCTTTTGGATTTTGTACTTACATCTTTAATCTATTTACATTTCTTTTTGAGATATACCTTAAAGATTTAAATATGTTTTCCCCAAATGGTTGATAATCGCACACCATTTTTGAGTAAACTATATTTTTCTCCACTGTTTGAATATATTATCTAGTTTCAGATTTTATCTCCTGTTTCATTGATCTCTCTTAGTTATGTGATTCTGAGGTATTGTTCAGGTTTCACAGTGAGAGGAACATTCCCAAATCTCTCTCTCTCTCTCTCTCTCTCTCTCTCTCTCTCTCTCTCTATTAGGGATGCATCTACAGGGTATTCAGGGTCTCACTACTAGATTGGAGTCCTAGTGATCCTCCTGTTTACAGTCTCCCAAGAGCTGGGATTACAGATGCACACCACCACACCCAGTCTCAACTGAGGTTTCCTGAGGGGTGGCAGAGAGCAAGGGTATGGGCACAGACCTGGCACACTTCTTACCACCAAACTGAACTTGTTCTCTTTGCCATCCACCCTGTATTGGTCTGAGAAGACCACAGGATGAATCTTAAGTGAATGAGAATGGGAAGTCCACTGTCTCTATGAGGAAGGCCTGGCCTAAGAACTACCAACAAACAGTGCTACCTGATGGGGCTGGAAGGCAGCTACACTCCCCACTACACCACCAGCACCACCTGATGGCTCTGCTTCCGGTCTGTAGCCCCCAGCCCCAGCTGCCTGACTTCCTGGGATGATATTCCCAGCTACCTGAGCCCAGGGAGCGATCCCTCCGCTGCTGGGACACGGCGCACCCAGCCCAGTGCCAGGTCACAGCACCCTGCCATGGCCAGGAACTTTGCCATTCACGCTCCCCCAATCTCACGCCCTCCCCTCTTGGTATCACCCCCACTTAAGCCTGCCACTGACCTCCTACCCTACCCATAGAAGAGCCAGCTCAGTAAACTGGAGGTGCTCCAAACGGTCCTATCTAGAGCCCTAAATTCAGGCAGGCACTTTGTTTTGGTGCATGGTCATCACCATTTACCTAATGCTGTCTATCGCTTCCTTAATCTTTGTTCCTTCACTGTCAAAATGAGATAATTATGAAGGTTTGGCAATATAAATGACCAACGGCAAAAACATTATCCCTGGCTTTTAGTAATTCAATAGCTGTGTATCTGCTTCCCGATAAAGGACTTTTCTGATGAAGCCCTTTGGAAGACTTCAGAATCATCCTCCAGATGATTCCTGATTACATAATAAATTTTTTTTTGGTCACATAACATATGTTCATCTCTTCAGTAGCTGAGGGAAATGTCTTTTCGATCATACTCTTAGACTGATGAGCAAGTTGTTCCAAAGCCTTTCCACAAGGAGGTTATAGAACAGCCCTTGGAACTTTTAACAACGTACATGTTTCTGTGTATATAAAAAGCTGCACTGTACCAAGTTGAAATTAAATTAAATCGAGTAGTTAATATCATGAAAAAATAAACTAAAATTCAAATGAAGATGATTATATATAACACAAAAGATACTCAAAAGTGGTAAATGCAAATTGCATTCATAAACATGCAATGAAATACAAATGGTCTCAAATTTAAAACTTCTCAGTTTTTGAGTTTAAATGATGAATAGAAACTGTACTTTGCTGAATTTTGATTCCTCCCCACACTAGTGTCAGCACTGTGAGGGCTCCTCCTAATGCAGGGCAGCAGCAGCTGGAAGCGGAAGCCCCCAGTTAGCCACATGGCCAGGAGGGCAAATGCCTGATGCTCTCCGGCAGCTGCATGGCCGAACTACGATGCCCAGCAGAGTAGCTGCAGAAAAGACATTTTTGGCTTACGGTATTTTTAACCTAAATGGGCTTGTCAAGACAAAATCCTTTCTAGGTTAAGGCACATCCGCATAAAACTGTGTAGGTGAAAAACACAGAAAAAGCTTATCTAGATAGTCTGTCAGCGTCCAGTGGTCAATTATGTTGGTAAAAATGTATAATTTTACTGGGCGTTCTGCATCTGTAATCCCAGCCCTCAGGTGACTGAGGCAAGACCACTGCTGTGAGCGCAAAGCCAGCCCTGCCTACACAGTAAGTTCAGGCTTGAATTGACCTTGAGACAGCATCTCAGACAAAACAAAATAATTTCTGTGTGTGTGTGTGTGTGTGTGTGTGTGTGTGTGTGTGTGTTGTTGAAAATCAAGTCCAGGGCTACCACGGGACTGCACCTCCAGTCCATGATTTCCTAAATAATCTTCAATAAGCAAGGACTTATTTACTTTTTTTTTTTCAATACTGGGAATCAAACTCACAACCTCACACTTGCCAAACAGGTGCTGTGGCACTGACCTAAATCTCCAGCCCTACATTTTCACTTGAAAATTATTTCTTAGTTTTGGCCACACTTTTGATGGATAAGGAGAAATTGATGAGAGTTTGAAGAATTAAATAAAATGAAGAAATATACTTTACAACCTTAAAACTAAGGGAATTGTCATCATTTGGCTTTATTTTATTTTACTTTTTTTTTTTTTTTTTTTTTTTTGCAGTTCCGGGGACTGAACTCAGGACCTTGCACTTGCCAGGCAAATCATTTGGCTTTAAAAAGCTAAGGTGTTGCTCTGCGGATATAGCTTGGTTTAGAGCACGTGTGTATCATGTACCAGGCCCTGGGCTCAATCACCAACAGAGAAGAATAAAGGAAACAAAAGGGGGAAAAGAGGGAAGGGAAGGGGAGGGGAGGGGGGAAGGGGTAAAGAAAAAGGAAGGGAAAGGAGTAGGAATGGAGAGAGAAAAAGTCATATGTTAAGTCTGATAAGAAAAACTGAAAAGAGAAAAAAATGAGAGAGAGAGAGAGAAGTGCAGAAAGGCACTGAAGCGTAACTAGGTTAATATTCGATTGTAAGATTTATGTCCAGAGAAAATATGCTGAGCAGTAAGGCAAGAACAAAAAGTTTTTGTGAAAACAATTTATGACAGTATATGGACTACTGATTGTTGGTTAGGCCAAGGAAACACTAGAGATAAATGTGAAGATTTTTAAACTTTTGTTTATAGAAAGAGAAATGTTATATTGTACCAGTAGGAGGACAGACATCAGTTTGATTAACGATTTGATAGCCAGACCAGTCCTTCCAACTCTGTAATCCTATTTATTTCAATATAATTTGCCTGACATTTTAATCTGTAATATTTATTAATAATTAATTGAAGTTATTTATTATATAATTACATTGTAGCACAATACCTTTTTAGTATGAAGTAAACTTGTACAGTGCCTAGTTTACTCTTTTTTCCCCACTGGGGACTGATCTTCGGATCAGTCCTTCACGCTGAGACAATGAACTATATCTGCAGCTATTGTGCTTTTGAGCCTGGATCTCACCAGTCACTAAGTTCCCCAGACTGGTCTCAAATTTGTGATCTTTCTGCCTCAACCTTTCAGAGCTCTCAGATTACAGCCATGCATCATAGGCCAGGCTCTTATTTCTTCTGATACATTAGAAGGAGGAGGATGCTCAGGAGGTCGGTTATCTTTGCAAGTCAGGGTGTTTTAAAACATCTAATAAATATCACTCAAACTATCTTCACAACATAGACATTTGGAGATTAATTTTTTTTGCGGTACAGGATTGAAGTCAGGACCCTGTGTTTGCCAGGCAAGCTCTTATTCTACTGAGCTATCTCCCCAGACCAAAATGTATTGTTAATATCATTTTGTGGCTTAATTTTGGAGCCATATATATTTTACTTCATTGTTAATTTGAGACGTTGGCATGGGGCCAGGCCAAAAGCATGCAAGGCAAATCTCTTACCACTGGGCTACACCAGTGATCCATAAAATCACATGTTTTTGTTTTCCAAAAAGTTGTTTTGTAAGTAAAATGTTCTTTCATTCATTATATCTAAAAAGCTTTTAGCCAACGGGGATGGTACATGCCTGTAATCCCAGTTCTCTGGAGGTTGAGGCAGGAGGAGCTCAAATTTAAGTCCCATCTGAGAATTTACCAAACAACATGTCTTGAACAATAAAATGGAGATATAGGTCATTACAAAAACCCTGAGTTTAATCCCCAATACCCCCAACATACACACAAATGCACACACACACACACATACACACACACACACACCCTAAATTTTGAAAGGAGAAATGTTCAATACATTAGAAAAACAAGCCAATAATTAAAAGAAAACAAACCCAAAATCTCAAATTGGGTGGAGCTGCAACATTTCTGCTTTCAGACTTTCAATTTTTTTTTTTTTTCATTCCTGGATATTAAACCTAGGGCCTTCTGACTGAACTACAACTCCAGGGCCTCTTCCCTCTTTTTTTGAAGTAGAATTTTGCCAAGTCACTAAATTACCCACGCTGGGTTCAAACTTGACTCCCACCTGCCTTGGCATCCCAGAGCTTGGGATTACAGAGGTATGCCACCTTTCCTGGCTTCATTGCTTTTATGAGGCATGAACTGTTTTTTGTGTCCATGAGTGTGCACGCACACGCATGTGTGTTGAGCATTTTTAAGAAAATAAATGTTAGTTTTAAAAAACTATAAGCCTGTCAATTGATTCAGATTAAATCATAAGATATGTTTTGGTTGAAGGAAACAATAAAGTTAAGTGATTCTGTGTTTATTTAAACATCTGCCCATGGTTCTGTAAAATGTGTTTGTACATGAAAAGTTCGTGAAGACGAGCTCATCCCCAACTCTTTGTTCACCGTGTAGCCTTTATGTAAGAAAGCATTGTATTTGCAGATTATAAGTGGGGCAATTCACTCTGCTTAAATTAAATACCTTTCCAAATTACTGATAGTATTTAGCCCAGGAAGGCCTACTCAAATTTCTGTTTAATTCGTCCTTACCAGAGTAAGTGGCTTTCACTGCAGGTTGGTAACTTTGTATTTGAGTGAATAAGAACTCTCAAAATGGGCTGATGCCTGCATTACTTTTTTTTTTTAATGCTCTTTCTTGCTATCTTATTTTTTTTAATTTTTGTTTTATTGAAGTACAAATATCAGTGAGACAGTTTTAACATACCTTGACAAGATGGATTTGATAAATTAATACACTGCAAACTGTTTTCATAATGTTTTGGTATCATAGAAGGTACATACATGATATTATACTTACAGACATTATAATAGCACATGACTCTTATCAGTAAAAAAAGAGAGTGTAGCTGTTTGAGTATCTTATTTTTTTATACCTGAATTACATCAAAGATTCAATAATTAATACTTTCTACCTTGTTATTTTCCTAGTGGTTGTCCATAGTACTTGAAGCTGACATAATATCCTGTCCAACCACCATTAGTGTAAATCTTGCCTCTCATAGGATTATGTAGAAGCACAGCGTTATCCATCCCCACTGTACTGTCTATACACACACATGATTCCTCCTTTCTGTACCCCTTCCTTTGTCTACACCTGTCAGACATAGGCACTCCATTGTCATTTAACGAACTTAGGTGCTTAAACTTGATGACACAATCCAACACAGTCCAGCATTCCACAGCAATAGTGAGTTATCCGAAGAAGTTGTCAACCATAGCCATTTACAGCTCAGCTTAATATTATGGCCTCACAATGAATATCTCATTTTTATACTTCAACAATTTATGACTTGTTTTTCTTTTTTTTTGAAAATTCAGGGCATAGCACTTTAAGAGTTAAATTCTCGGTCATGATTTACTGATTCTTCCAGATGGTCTTGTCTTTAAGACCAGGCCTTCTCGCCCACTGGAGGAAGATGCTCAAGAAGGGAGCCTTGAGCCCCTCCAGCCTCCTGTGACAGGGAGCAAGGGACCAGCCCACCGGAAGCTGGCGTCACCGTGAGGGCAGCCTCGTGCTCTTGGCCGCAGATCGCCTCTGCGTGCAGAAGGTGCACAGGGAGGAGAGTCTCTTCGACTTCAGAGTTCCATAGTATTTTGCATTTTATTCAAGTGCTACTCTTTTTTGTAAATCATAGGAAGAATGAGTCATGGTCTTAGAAATGAAGACAGCGTTTGCTCTGCCCTGTAGCTACATATTCCACTGCTCACCAATGCCTGAGGCAGGCAGCTCTCAGCGTGTACCTGAGCAGTGCACTGATATCCAAACTGGCCCTCAGGTTCTTTGCAATCCTGAATATCATCAGTGTTTTATTATTTAATTAATACATGTGGTTTTCCTGGGACAGGGTCTTGCTGTGGAACACAGGGCAGACCAGAACTCCCTATTACGGCCAGGCTGGCCTTGAACACCGTGTTTTTCCTGTCTTGTCCTGCAGAGTGCTGGGATTACAGGGTGCTCCACCATAGCAGGCTCTAAAATTACAAGCACTTAACTAGTAATTCCATTGCTTTGAAACTGTCTAATAAAATATTCAAACATACCCACAAAGATAGATGTGCAAATCTATTTGTTGTTTTCAGGAGAAAATACTTGAAAGGACTTAAATGTCCATCATAGGCAGGAGGTTAAATTAATTAAGGTATCTTTGTATTTTGGAACTATGTAGCAGTTTTAAAAGCTCCATGTAGTGACATGTGTCACAATCCCATCTGAGGCAAGAAGATTGTAAGTTTGGAGCCAGCCTGGGCCAATTAAGACAAATTAAAAGGGGGCAAAATAAAATACAAAGAGCTGGAAATGCCTGCCTATCATGTCCAAGGCCCTGGATTTGCTCCCCATACCTAGAAAGAAAGAAGGAAGAAAAAAGGAAGATAGATATGGATAGATACAGATATAGATAGATATAGATATAGATATAGATATATAGATATATACAGCTGGCCAAATAGCTGAGTGGATTAAAGTGCCTGCAAGCAAGCACAGAGGCCCAGGCTTTGATCCCAGGCCTACCATGCCGACCATGCCTCTGGGGTGCACTGAGACAGCAACTGAGACTGAGCATGGTGGCACGCACCTGTAATACCAGTTCTTGGGAGGTTGTAAACAGGCAGATCACTACGAGTCTGATCTAGTAGTGAGACCCTGAACACTCTGTAAACCCTTCCCTAAAACAAAACAAAACAGCAAATATATATATATATATATATATATATATATATATATATATATATATATATATA
>PVKA01013427.1:0-34010 GCA_004027165.1 Ctenomys sociabilis | reverse complement strand
TTCTGAAATGATAAAAACTGTCTTAGTTGGCTCTGTTAAATATAACATAAAATATTTACAATTATTATCCATATCTCTGTCTTTTTTTGGTATTCTTCTCTTTACACATTTTTCATTCTACAGCAGTAAAGAGCAACCAAAGGAAACTGTTATAAAAACAGAAATAAAGATACACGGGGAGGGGGGAGACAATCCAAAAGATTCAATGAGAAAATACTTCATTTAGTAATTTATGTCCCTCTTTTTGCTGGGGGGGAAAATAACATTTTTCTGTTTATCCCAGTATTAAGGAAACAAAGTAATAATACTACCTCAAATCTTAGAATGTTCATCCGTCTTTCTGAGCTTCTGGGTAGTTAAAAGTGACTTTTGCCAAAAAGTAAAGACAAGCTATTTTTCATTTTTGTTTATTTTTTTTTAATGTCTTGCATTTGTTCAGTGCTTTATAGTTTTATTTTTGCTTTATTCTTTTCAAAGAGCTTCTAAACTGGGGCACACAGTGTAGCAACAGGCATATGAAAATATAGGGGGAAAATATCTTTCAATTTAGGGGGAAAACATTATTTTACATTAAAGAAAACTTGAATACATTATGGAACTGAATGTAGAATATGTGAGAATTCTTTTAAAGATAAAGTTTGAGACTTCAAAGATATTTCAAGTTGGACTCTGCCACTTTGGGCTGTGTCCCTGGTGGCATTAGACATAGTTATCTCTCTCTCCCATCTCCCCCAACCCCTGCACAATCCAAAGGGAAGGAATTTTTACAAATTGGGCACATGAAGAAACACTACACAAAGTTGACCCAACCCACAACCCAGCTCTAGAGTGAGTCCTTAAATCCAAGTCTTCTAGTTCTCAGGTCCTCTCCTTGTGCACTGGGGAAGGGATGCAATTCAACAGGGGTTTGAGGAAGTTTGTGCTAAGTACTCAGGGCATACAAAGCGATTAAGAAAATCTAGAAAGGTACAACAACCATCGACTTCAACTTCTAGTGGCCTGGTGAAAATACCCAACAAAGAGTTGTGCTATGACCAGAGGTCATAGCAGAGCTTAAAGAGGAGAAATTCTGTTTCCATGTGGGAAAACTGAAGCACAAACCAAGATAGATGGATTACATTGCTTCAGGATTGGGGGAAAGAATGTTAATAAGAGGTGTGACTCACTTATGTAGGAATGAAGCCAGCCAGGGTTGGTATTTTCCCAAGATTAGTTAGTATTTATTTATTTATTTATTCTGTATTTTAGGGAAGGGTCTACAGGGTATTCAGAGTCTCACTGCTAGATCAGACTCATAGGGATTCTCCTGTTTACAGCCTCCCAAGTCTGGGATTACAGGCACACATCACCACACCCAACCTCAATTCCTGTCTCACCATGCCCCAGGGGATGGCAGGCCCAGGGATCAATCCCTAGCCCCTGAGCCTGCTTGTGGGTGCTTTAATCTGCTGAGCTATTTGGCTGGCCCCCAAGGTTAGTTTTTAAATGCCTTACAAGTAGTAAATACATCCTATGTTAGCATTTTGTCTGATAATTTCACACTGAAAATGTAATGATTGGGTTAATATTTTTCTTTTAATAGATCTTATGTTTGAGTCTCAGTGGATATTAATATGTATAAATATATATTCTTTTTTTTTTCTTTTCTGGTACTGTGGATTGAACACAGGGCCTCACAAAGCCTAGGTAGCCAGGGATATAGCTCAGCAACACAGTACCTACCTAGCAAGCACAAGGTGCTGAGTTTGATTCTTATACCAAAACCAAAGAAACAAACAAAAAGGCTAGGCCAGTGCTCCCTCACAAAGCTACGTCTCCAGACCTACTGGCTTGTCCCACACATTAGATAACATTTATTCCAGAGATTAAGTTTTGCTCATGCCTTTGTAATTAAAGTAGAAGAGGTATAAAAAATAAATCTCATTTCTTAATCTTTACTGTTATACATATAACTTAAATCTGACCTATAAAATTATTTACTGTACCTATCTAATCATAAAAATATTTTAAGTAATGAGGAAAAGAAGTGCCAACATAAACTAAGAAATTTCCTTCCACAAAAAGTAAATCCTTAAAATGTTACAAATGTTTAAGCTTACTTGTTGTATGTAAACGTCCACTAAGTATAAAGTACAGGATTTGGTTTTCACTTTTTAAAAAATTCTGTATATCTAGGGCTGGTGAGATAGCTCAGCAGTCTGAGTACCTGCTTAGGCAAGCACAAGAAACAGGATTCAAGCCCCAGCACCACTTGCCCTGGGCACACTGAGATGGCTATGGAGAACAGGGTGGTGCAGGCCTGCAATCCCAGCCCCGGGGAGGCTGAAAACAGGGCCAACACTAAGAGCCTGAGCTGCATAGTAAGACCCTGTATCAAATACATTTTTTTTAAAAAATCTGCATATCTAAACACTGTCTACCATTATTTTCTATGAAGGCCAATTACTTTTAACAGAGTTTTTCTTAGAAAGAAAAAAGTTTTGTTTCTGTTGTTTGTGTTCGTTTACAATGATTGAATCGTTTCATTCAAAGTCATCTTAAGTTGACCTTATCATCAACATAGACTAACACAGATCACTAACAAAATATGTGTCACTCATCTCAAATGAACTCTATAGAATCTAATATGGCCTGCAGAAGAATTTTTTTAAAAATTTCATTTCCCTTTCTTTTTGTGTGGAACTGGGGATTGAACTCAGGCCATTGCGCTTTCCAGGCAAGCACTTATTCTACTGAGCTATCTCACCAGACCCTTCATTTCCTAATACTTACCTCTGTTTTCTTAATAGAAAGATACAATGCTAGTAAGAGAAGGAAAAAAATCTAGTCAGAGTTTCCCCTTCTACTCTAACCACTCAAATTCAGAAGTCAACACCCACTTAACCAGAACAGAAAACTTTTATTCAAAACAGCATGAAACAAAAATGCCTTCATATATTTTTCCATAAAAGCATTCTACGGAAAAGCATGGAAATTTTTTTTTCTCAAAAAACTGAGAATATAGATTAAGTATTAGGAAATGAATATTTTGTAATTCTTTTGCAAGCTATATCAGTTACTATGAAGTCTTTTTGTGATAAGTAACACTTGTATTTTCTTAGTAATCTGTGTCAGTCTATGTTGATGACAAAGTCAGTTTAACATAAGACTATTCAATCATTGCAAACAAACATCTAAAATAAAATAAATAATAAAACAAAAATAAAACCTTAAAGCAGGAAAACAGAAAAAATGATACAGCTTTTTATTATTAAATTGTTCCCATTATTTTTTTCATTCCTTAAGTATAATTTTCTTCTTCTATAATGGTTTATCTCTCGAATCAATGGAAAATGAAACATAGTTGCAGGGCAAGCAATAGAACATGTTAATGACGTGTACAAATGTGGAAACTCCTACTGAGGTCTCAGCAGTCTTTCTGCCCCCTGGCCTCTCCATGAAGTTTCCCAAGCCCCTGCCACTGCCATGTTTAATCACCAATGCCACTTTTATTGATCACCAACAGAATAAGTTGTGCCATGGGAGTTACAGCTTTCACTGAAATGTAGTCTAAATTTTTAAATAGTTGATGGTTTAACAAAAGATATAAAATAACATAGAAATTGCTTCTCTTTTAGACCCCCCTCTTTTTTTTTTTGGCAGAGCCAGGGACTGAATCAGGCCCTTGTGCTTGCCAGGGAAGCACTTATTCCACTGAGCCATCTCCCCAGCCCCTAGAAATGACTTCTCTTAATATAAACTAATATGGGTTCATTTTGTTATCTTAGATATTTGTCAGTTTGCTTATACAGAGATTTAGATATGTACCTATTACAAGTATTATTACCAATAAACATATATATATATATATATATATATATATATATATATATATAGAGAGAGAGAGAGAGAGAGAGAGAGAGAGAGAGAGATTTGAAAAATGTATCTATATATATTTGAAAGAGAAGTCATTTCTCCTGTATCTGAGATGGCTTCTAAAGGAAAATATAGATGGCTGAAAATTCCATGCTTAGAGAAAGCTTTAATATTGTAATGGACCAAAGATCACCTGAACTTTCTCTTCTAGAAGTGCACTATTGTTGCAGGAATAAGAGGTCTCTATGAGACAAGCAAAGCTTAGATAGACAGACAGATGGCCAGACAGATAAGATCGTATATATTCACACATATTGTCATTAGCCTGTTTGCCTTAAAAATTGAAAAACTGAAATCTTTCTTCGAGGTTTGTTTCCAACTGCATTCTAACCAATTAGAAATAAGTTCACCTGTGAAGAACAAAATATACTTTCTGTTTTCCATTGCTGCATACAGTTTAATAACTGACTTATACTTTAGGGACTTTTGCACAGAAATATAAGAAAAATAGAACAAAAGAAATGCTCGTGTTGTCGGAGGGAATGACATTTTAAATTACCAGAAAGAGACCCAGTACTCATGTCGCCTTCACTCAACAGTCAAGAGTAGGCTAAACATATCTCATTTCTTGAAGCTCCCATTTATCTTTCTAACTTTGATGAATTTTAAAGTGTTATACTTTTTTAAAAATCAAGAGCATAAAAGGATTTTATTTTATCTGTCCCTGTATGGAATAGTAAATGAGACTCTGTTGCTAATTTTATATTTTTTTAGCCTTCGTTTTATATTTTTTAGGATAGGCGATACAGTAAACCAACATATTCTTAATGATTTGTTTCTTGTTGGTAAGGCAAGTTAGGACACTTTATTATTTCAGTTCCAGAACTGTTTCCCAGGCTTCATTCATCTTGTTCATGTTAGGCCAGCACTCTACCACTGAGCTACATCCCCAGCCCATTTTATTTTGAGATAAGGTCTCATTGAGTGTCCCAGGTTGGTTCAAGATCTTCCTGTTTCACCCTCCTGAGAAGCTGGAATTGCAGGTGGGCAGCGATGCGTCGGGTGAAACACCATGCTGAGTGTTGTGCTGTTCCTACTAAGATATTCTGACAGTCCTTCAAAAGTCGAATCATTTTGAATGCATCAAGTGCTACTTGGGTTAAGAATGAATTGCCTGCTACTGTACAGTTACATGACAAGTTTTTGGTTTTTTTTAAACCACAAAATGGGAAAAATATTTTGAGTTCCATCTAAAACTTGGTCCATCTCTCTTTATACAATATGATGGAAAATTTATGCACTTCTCAAGTTTTTTTGTTGAATGAGCTTTTAGTATAAGACAAGCTGTCAAAATGGTTTCCCTTTGAGAGAAGTTCTATCAAGTTCTTTGGTTATTTTATCCAACATGTTTTGCTGTGACCAGCTCAGTTATGTTCAGAACTGGGTTGTTCTACGGCTTTCATGGTCTAATTTTTAAGGATCTGAAGATGGGAGCTTGTTCTACTCTCCAGACAAGACAATTCTCCAGGGTAGCCCCTCTAATTATTTAAGGTAGGTCTTCATTTCGTTTCTTTGAAATAGCTGAAATTCAAGTTTGAAATGCAGCTACTGCGTCAGCAGCCTGACTTAAACTGACAAAAGCAAGGAAATTCTGGATCCATAATTCACCTTCCACCCCTTGACCTCACAAACCGCCATATTAGCGTGATCACACCAAAATACCAGCTTGTGTTTACACTTGGAGTCCTCCTGATGGCGGACGGGCGCGTGTACACGAGAACTCGCTCTGTGTGCACTGAATAGGATCACGATCCGGAGAGCTGAAAATGTAAACACAAGCTGGTATTATGGTGTGACGGGCGGTTTGTGGTTCTTTGTTTGAATACTTTAAAAATGGGCACCCTGGCAAGAACAAAAGAGGCAGACAGCAAAACTGCTCTTAACTGGCTTCTCTCCTCTTTGTCCCTCTTCAGGTAGACCCACAATAATTGATCTATTTGACCGGGTCCCCTGGAGCCATGTGTTTTTGCCCAGTTGGCTACACTTCAACACAACAGTTTTGTTTTCAGATGCAGGCCTATAGTACTTTGCCTTGGTAGTTTTAAATTAATTTCTGAGTGTCCTTGAGCTTTGTGCTTCTCTAGCTATTATTCATGTTAAAACCTTCCATGTTGCAGCTTCATTGCAATGTTGGATGTCTTTAAGCAAGAACCTAAACTTCTCATCCAACCTTTTAAAAAAATATTTGCAGATTATCAGTGGTTCTTTGGCCTCAAATGAGGATTGGCGCCAACACAACCCTGTTAAGCAACATCTATGCCTATGGTTCTTGCTTATACTGATTTTGAAGTGTAAAAGTTGAACGCAAGAGAAATGTAAAGAAAATACAAAATTTTGCTTTATTTTAGCACAGCATCTAGCTGCATGGTTGGTCCATTTCATGTGCAGCGTCCCATTTTTCCATCTTAACACTAAGTAAGTTTGATCACTGGCCTCTTTACTGTGAACTTTGATTCTGAAATTGATTTACTTGTAGGTTGGAGAGAAGAGATGACTATGTATCATTTCAGGGAGAAAATTAAGACAAAGAGGGAAGTTTGGAAAAAAATATGTCCTGAAAAACATCAACACAACACAAAATATACTTGACTTGGGGGCAGTGTACCTTGTCTTGCTTTCTAAAGAATGAAATTTTCTCTTTGAAATTAGTATTACCATTGCTACCAAGAATCAGTAACAAAAGGAACAGTGGGTAGTTTGGCAGATCTGTTCTCTTAAATAAAAGTTACAAATTGATTTTACACCTATTGAAGCACCCATTCGTCACTGTAAACTTATTTCTGACAACTGTTTCTTTTAGAATTGAATAAGTAATTGAAAAACAAAAGTGATTTTCTCCATACAGTTGAAAAGTAGTTAATGTAAAGACGAATACAAACAACTCATGGTCATAGACAGTTTTGATGTAGTCTGCAGTCCTTAATAAAGGAATAATGAAATGCCAGTCAAACGGAAGCAAGTGATTCAGAAGTGTTGTCAGTCACTTTAGACCGAAAAGAAATAGCAACAAATAGCTTTTAAGATATCAAATAATTTGCACTAAAATGCTGCACTGCAGCACCTCACATTTGAATAGGCAAAGAATTTGTCTTCTTTGTATAAAACATAGTGTATTTGATCGCTTCACAAAATTGCACAACGCAACTGACCTTTGCCATATTGTACCTTGATTATGTCTTCGTGTGTGAGATCTCTCACCAAGATGGCTTGCAAGCATTTCACAAATTATAATAAAGAAGCCACCTACATGTATATCAATACTGACAGATTTAGATCATTTTATTTTCACCTGAGATATGCTGTGTCTCAATTTAGAATTAAATTAAGGAATGAATAGATTTCCTGAAAGAGTGAGTTTGGCCTTGTCTTACACATATGTTTAGGGAGCAAACATGAAGTTGTTTTAGAAATTCAATATCTAAGATAATATGTTCAGATATACAAATAATTATGCACAATGAATTGACATTTTCACAGGTTTTTATCCCCAGTATCAACCTTTTTTTTTTTTTAAGGGTTTTCATTGTTGTTGTTTGTTGTGAGGCAGGATCTTGCTCTGTATTCCAGGCTGCCCTTGCACTCACTATGTAGTCCACATTTTTGATAATCCTGCAGCCTCAGTCTCATGAGTGCTAGGATTACAGATTTACACCACCATGCCTAGGTCAAATTCATATCTTGTGAGCTGTAGTTCACCTTCTGGAGAGCAAAGTATTGTATAGGAATTGCTATAAACTTTAGCTTTCCATTTTAGAAGTTTTTAAAAATTCTTCATTTCAAATATATGATTGAGGGGCCAGGGAGATGGCTCAATGGAATAAGCACTTCCCTGGCAAGGGCAAGGGCCTAAATTCAATCCCTGGTTCTGAAAAAAAAAAAAAATATATATATATATATATAATATATGTGTGTGTGTGTGTGTGTGTGTGTCTGTGTGTGTGTCTGTGTGTGTGATTGCAATTTTACAGAGGGTTCAAAACATCTGTGAGACTATAAGTATCGTTATTATTCTTTAATTTACCTTGGCCTATCTGCTTTCTACTGACATCCATTTGCTTGGTCAGTAGCAAATAAAGATAAATATGGCCTTTTAGATTAATAGGCTTTTGGAAAATTAATTTTATAGAAAGCAGCTAAAAAATAATATAGAAGTCACCAAATCTGCAATAATGGCTCAGCTCTACATCTGGAACATTAGCCTTTTGTAAAACAATGGAGCCAGGTGTGCTGATGCATACCTGTAACCCCATTACCTCTGAAGGCCAAGGCAGGAGGATTGTCATTAGTTTGAGGTCAGCCTGCACTGCAAAGACCCTGTCTCAGAAAACAAACATGTAAAAATTCTAGAGATGGATGGTGATAATTGAATAACAACATAAATGTTTAAAATGGTAAATTTTATGTTATACATATTTCATCACAATAAAAGTGTTAAGATTAATTTGAGGAAGAATTAAGGACTGACTTTAAGGATCTACTCTCCCCCACAAAAAAAAAAAAAAAATTATACTACAGAAAGAATGTAAGTATATCTGAGAGGTTGAATCAGAAAGGTAAGTGTTCTTCCCAATTAATTAGGTCAAGCACTTAGGAATTGTTTGCCGCTGGCTTTCATTCAAACACAAATTATCATGTAAAGTAGCCGAAGGATACTTACATATGATAATTTTTACTAAGTATTTTTTACTCCCTCCTCTCTGATATTTTACCGTGATGACCATCATCTTTTTCTGTGTTTTTTAAATTCATGCACACAAGCATATAACATACCTGTATGACTATTTATAAAATTACAAAGGAATAAACTAAAGAGTGAAAGTAACACTGCCTTAACTACTCATGAATTTTAAGTACTTGGATTTTCTTAAAATTCTAAGTCATACTTGGGGCCTACTCTTCCACATTTTAATAGCTTTCTAAAAAAACCTCCAACCTTGAAGTGCATGCAGTTGGAAACATGCCCCAGTGAGGCTAGGTTTAGTCACAGTACTATTTCCATGCAATCGGCTTCTATTTTTGGTGTCATACAGAGAAATAGAATTAGAATGTTCTAACCTCTGCTCATTCTGTAGGTGCGTGTACTAAGCTGACTGTTTAAAAACCTTGGTAGGGTAGTTCCTTTCTAGTCAACTTTTTCTTGAGTTTAGTTATTAGGTGATTACTTTGTGTTGTAGAACATTGGAGATATATAGTTAATTCTCTACTCATACTCAGCCTCAAAGTCTCATGAGCAAACTGTCAAGGATATGGCCTATCTCAGAATATCAGGACACAGTTTCTGCTTCGTGTTCATATTGTCCTGCTGGATTGTTCCAGCTGCATAGTTTTTAAGGTTCTCCCTATCTAAGACAGAAGATATATTTATAGAATCTTTGGAGTTGTATGAAATTGGAATTCACCAGTTCGAGCATTCATTTGATGCTTGAATCTCTTCCAGTATATTATGCAACCTTAACATTAATAGTACTTGGGATATCAATGCTTATTATTGTTGCTGCATATATAGTTAGAAACAAGAAGACTAGTAGGCCAGAAATTAATTTCTACTTAATTTGTGAGAAATGTGTAAGACTAAAGATTAAATGAAATAACCTATATAGACACACATAGCATAATACTATAAACATAATATACACTAAAAGTTTGTTATATTTATTCAGGATCAGCAATCATGCTGCCCACACATAATATGAAATTACTTTGTAAATAAGGAGATTCATCACCTGGAGGATAACGACTCTGTTTCAAGTGTCTAGTGCTATTTAATGTCATATAGTTTATTGGTACCTGATTGTCTCTTATTACATTAAGATCAGGGCTGTTGAGTGTCATTACTCCAATAAAACTAGTTCACAAATTTTGAAAAATGAAAATATTATATACTAGATTGTTGTAGTGTCTTATAATGTCTAGATTATTGAAATAGTGCAGTACTTTTAAGAAAATTTGCATAAATATTTACTTAGTCATTTTGCTCACCTTCCCCGTCACACTAATGTAACAAGCTCAGTTAAAATATATAAACCCCAAAAGAAGTTTGAGAATCTTACAATAGCCTCAGTCAATGCTCCTTTTTACAGGTTCAAGTTTCCTATTCATTTATACCTCTTGACTGACAACTTCTATGTATAAAAATCTCACAAATCTACTTAGTAATTTCATATGTAAAAGCAAACAAAAACATGTTTTCTGATAGAATTGCATTCATCTAGGGATTGTAGTCTTTCAGCTATGTTTTCAAATGTTCATAAAGATTTTCAGTTCTATGATTATTACTAAAGCAATCTCTTTATAAGCAGTTTGTTGAAGACAAGCTAATTCTTGTTATGAATATGTAACCTAAAATTTAAAAAGTAATTAGCAGCTCTGGTTTACCTGAAAGATACAGCTATCAGGAGCATGTAATTTAGTATTAGCAATCCTTAATATTGATGTTATTTAAAGCCATACATTAGGAGTCACAAGCATCTGTAGTGACAGAAAAGGCATGCAGCAAAGTACTGAAAAACCGGAATAGAATTAATTGGTTTTGGTCTACCCACTTCAAATTAGAAAATAGCAACAGAAAAAAAAATTAAACACTAAATGCATTCGTTAGTCAGGATCAGCAATCATGCTGCCCACATATGATCTGCAATTAATTTGTAAATAAGAAGATTCATCACCTGGGGGATAATAAACTCTAGTTTTATGGCCCAAAAGACTAGACAAGCAAAAACCACTAATGAGTACACTGTATAAACACAGGGGCAAAAATGTACATTGGATGAGCAAGTGAGTATAACAAGAAGACTCTTTTTGTTATTCAAATAGACCAAAAGATGTATGACACATATCTGGAGATTTTTCTGAAGTGTTAACGTGGCTCAAAATAGGGTCACTTAAAGGGCATGGAAAAGTGTTGCTACAAGGTAAAGAGGGCAAAAGTTGATGTTTAGAAAGAATTAGCACTTTTAAAAAGTGAGGATCCGCCAGCCAGCACCCAGGCCTGGCCTGTGTGCGGGACCGCCTGGCGCCTGCCAGATCTTCACTCCAGCCAGCACCCGGGCCAGGCGTGTGCGTGGAACTTTCTCTATCAGAAAGGCCTGGTGTGGAACCCTGTAGCACAATTCCCTGCAGAGATGCCAAGGCAAAAACCCAGCAGCTGATCAAGAAGCAGAATATCTTGCCAGAGTGACCCAATGGGTTCACTTCCAAGGGCTGCAGCAGGAAGAATCAGAGCACAGCAGCCAGACCCAAGTCATACCCACGTGGAAAAGTTTGAACTTGATAGATCCAGACCTGATCCTAAGGTAATAACTGCACCAAAGCTCTATACCAAAGGTCAGAAGACAGTGCTATGCAAACATGACACAGAGGGGGCCAGGGTGATGGCTCAGTGGAATAAGTGCTTCCTTGGCCAATGCATGGGTCTGAGTTCAATCTCCTGTGCTGTCAAGAAAAAGAAAAATGACAAAGAGAAGGAGCAAAATGCATTTTCAGGCCTTGAGTCCACCCAGAACAAATGCAGAACACAATAGCATAGAAGAAACTGGAAATCACACACCTGAAATCTTTGAAATAATAGCATCTGAAGTAAAGAAACAACTGCAGAAAGGTATAGAGGAAATCAGATCAGAAATAATTTCTGTAGTAAAAAAAGAAATGATAACTACAATGAAAGACGTACTAAGTGCTTCTAAAGAAGACATTGATAAAAAAAATAGAGAATAGAAAAATGATGGAATACTTGAATGAGCAATAAAAGAAAGAAATAAAATGCATGAAGTAGATTCAAAGTGATACAAGGAAATTAAAACCTCAATCACATGCTGGCAAAACCATTTAAATGAAAGTGAGAATATACTTTCAGGTCTTGAAGATGCCATTGTAGTCAGTAAAAAGCTAAGAAAAGATCTCTTAAAAGCAACTAGGATGCAGGAAAAAAATAATTCAATATCTGAAAGACTAATGGACATCAATAAGAAAAGAAGGAGTCAATACAAATTATATTAAAAGAATATAGGCAGAATTAATAGCATAAAACTTCCCAAATATGGGGAAACAATCTGACATTCAGTAACTGAAGCATATAGAACTCCAAATAACATCAACCCAATTAAAAACACACCCAGACATATAATAATCAAGATCCCAAAAATTCAGCCCAGGAGCAGTAAACCAAAAGCCACTAGAGAAAAGAAACAGATCACATTTAAAGAAAAACCCATCAGAATAACAGCAGATTTCTCTTCACAAACCATCAAGTCAAGAAGAGCATGGAGCAAAGGACTTCAAGTAAACAAATTCCAACACTAAATTTTGACCTGCACCAAGAGTGTGGTCTTGGGTCCTGTGGCTCAAGATTGAGTCAATGCCAGAATGAGGAGAGTGCTTCCCAATCTATAAGCCACAGCTTCTGGACTGAAATAGAGTGTTACAACATACTGTAACTCATAAAAAATAATGCCACATTTTGTTTTGTTTTGTTTTGCTTTTACACTTTTAACATCACCTAAACTAGATCTTTGGAGTCAGACATGTAAATTTTCTTGGTCTTTGTTCCCTAACATTCTAAATAATACCAATAATATATTTTAAAAGAAGTAGACAACTTATAATTAAGTTAAATTAGTAGATGAATACATCATGAAATCATTTTATACTGTTCAAAGGTGTGATGTGGAAAGGTTAGAACCAACCCCAGGCCTCTAAACTCTCATGATTTTTCTCATAGCTTTTCCCCTTGTTACAGTGGAGAGTATTGCTGCTGATTTTCACCCTCTAGCTTTACATGAGTAATGGGCTGGATGAGAAAGAGTCCACAGATTTAGCTCCTTGAAAAAAAATCCATAGATTTATCTTCAGTTCTACAACAGAGAAAGACCAGGGTTACCAGCAAACTCTTACATAGTAGGTGATAGAAGACAAGAGGAGGAGAAAATCGCCTAGCTGGTCTCCACCCCAGGTGCCCACGTGCACACACCTGTGCTCACACACATAGCTGCACACAGGTCTGAACGTCACAGCACCCCACTGGACTGCATTCTCCAGCCTGAGAGTGAATGGGCCAGAGTAGCTTTGGTGGCATTGCAGGAGAATGTACTAGAGGAGTGGAAGCAAAGCTACAGGTCAGCTACTCCTATGAACCACTTTGCTAGCATTACAGATGTGAAGGATTCTGATTCTTTACTAATCACTGTCTTCCTCAAAGAGATTTGAACTAGGCTTTTCTCTCTTTTATGGCTTAAAGATTGATATAGCATCAAAGATCACACAGATTATGAGGCAGCCTTGTACTTTGAACTAAGCTCTGACTCTAAAACGTCAAAAAGACTTTAAATCATAGAGCCCACTGAAACACAGAAAGAAGGCTAATATTGAAACAAACAAATAAAAACCATAAGCTAATTTTACAGTTCCTGCCCTCTTCTCATTCCCAAAGCCTGTTCTCTCTTTTTTTTTTTTTTTTTTTTTTTTTTTTTTTTTTTTTTTTTTTTTGTCTTTTTGAGACAGGGTCTCACTATGCAGTTTAGGCTGGCCTTAAGCTCACTTTGTAGCTTAGGCTGGTCTCGAACTCAGAACAATCCTCCTGCCTCAGCCTCCCGAGTGCTGGGATTACAGGCCTGCGCCACTACGCCCGGCTCAAAGCCTGTTCTCCTAAGAGGAAATAAGGACATTCTAGAAGGATTTCTCATTCCCAAAGCCTGTTCTCCTTAGCATGTTAAAAGCAAAAAAGCTTATAGATCATTTTCCATGCTTGTGTCTTACCTAAGCAAGATCTGACACTCAAAAAGTTATAAACAAGCACAGACTTCAGTGGCCAAACCAGAATTTGAAATGGGCTACATTTATTTTTAGATCAGTGCTTCTAAATTTATAGCTAACTTTTGTGGGAGGGACAGAGAATCAAACTCAGGACCTTGCATTTGCCAGGCACGTGCTGTGCCACTGAGATATATATATATATATATCGCTAAAAGGATTGCACTTTCAGATGAGGAATATTTTCTTCATCTTCATCTTCAAAGATCTTCTACCCAGGAAGACCCTAGAAAAGTTTGAAGACTTGCTAATATTTCTTTCCTCTGCATAACCAATGCATATATTTATAATATTTATAGTTACAGCTTTCCCTTGAACATAAAGAAGAAAATAAAGACTATTAACTGAACAAAAGGCATTTTTCTTCCCCCCCCCAAATAGGAAGAAAACACCAGTTCATTTCAACACCAGTATGTTTTTTTCAGTCTTATTCACTGCAACAAGGAAAGTTTTTAATGAATCTGTGGTGTCAATTTTGCTTTAGTTTGTAGCTTTTGGTCATTTGAGTTTAGCCACTAAGTTGTGCATTAATATTCTACATTTCATAAAATCAGATGCTAAAAGAATGCACTTGAGACAGGAAGAGGTCTCCAAAGAAAAAAAATTCATAATCTTTAAGCTGAAGAAAATTGAACTTGTTGGAAAGTTAAACTAAAAATGGCCATTTAAAAGAACAAGTAAAATAAATAGCAATGACTAAGTCAATGTTTCCTATGCAGATACACATGAATAAATAGGCAAACAATATATCAGGAATTAATCCTTCTTTTAAAATACAATTAAAAATTGAGCCACCTTTATTTGAGTTTCTAATGAAAGGCCTTAAAATAAGTCTTTAAAAGGCATTTTCTGGGCTATCTTCTCTTCATTTCAAATCCACCTTCTTTACTTTTAAAAGCTGGGGTTGAAAGTCTGCCAATTCCACTTCTCTACCAGTTGACTTCGGCTTAGGTTCTGTCCATATGGGGTGCTAGAGATAGCCAAATGAATAGAGCAGATAAGGATGATTTGTTCTAATAGTGTTTGTTGACAGGATATCATGTCTGCCTCTTGTAAAATAAATAAGGCAACAATATGCAACGTATTAATTATTGAAACTGTCCTACTAATTGGTTTTGAAACTATCTCATTGCTATTTGTTTCTCAAAAAAAATATTAAAAAAAAAAAGACTAGAGCAAAGGAAAAGGTATTTCCCCTTTCTGTTTTCTATAACCTCGGGATAGGGACTAAAAGTTATTCCTATCTCCTAGAGGTAAGAACAGCAACCACCACAATGTGAGGTGTGAAGCCCGCCTTAACAAAGCCTCCCCCAAACGACCCAGGTGCCTGCACCCCACCTGAAAGTGCCATGTCTTGTTGCAGTTTTGGGACCTGACTCCCAACACACTGGGTTTTGTTTTTGTTTTTTCTGAGGTTGCTTTCTTTTTTTTTTATTTTTTTATTTTGAGACAAGCTTTTGGTAAATCACAAAATGCTGGGCTGGGCTCAAACCTGTCTCCCTCCTGGCTCAGCCTCGCAGAGTACTGGGAGTATAGCTGCTTCTTGTTGAGTAGATGAGGTTCTTAGCTCAGCAGCCGTGTCCTGCTCCTCTTCAGGAGTCTGAGGACCAGCTCCAAAGTATTTCCTTTTGAGTCCCCTGGGAACTCAAAATATCATCATATTTGTCTTTTTTTTTTTTAAACCCTGCAACTTCTGTATGACCAATTCCTGTATTAAATTATCCTGTAAAATACCTATGTGCTTTCTGTTTTCCTGATCATACCTTGCCAGAGACTACATGGAGAAATCTATGTTGTGGGGTCCTACAGGAGTAAATTGGAATGAGGTGCACTAAAACAGAAAATCCATTGCTGTTACTTTAACTGGATAAAAAAAACAAGGGAAGGGCTGGCCAGTCAAATAGCTTAGCAGTTTAAAGCAACTGTTTAGGCAGACTCAGTGACTAGAGATCAATCTCTGATCTGCCATGCTGGCCCTGCCCCCAGGGCACACTGAGATAGTGACTGAGACTGGGTGTGGTGGCATATGCCTGTAATCCCAGTGCTTGGGAGGCTGAAAACAGTGGGATACTGCAAGTCTAATGTGTGTAGTGAGACCCTGTAGATCCTGTACTGCATACAGTAAAAAAGAAAAAAGCAAGGAAGAAAGAAAATAAGAATCTTTCAAATGCAACTGTCTTCAGTTTTTCAAGGGTTGTCACACAGCCAAAAGTTTATAATCATGTAAAGTCCCAGGAGAACAGAACTAAGCTCAGGATACAGCATTGACAGGATAGCACTCAGAAAAATATTTTCATCAGCATACTCTACAAATGGAATTCTCCTGCACCTTATGGGTCATGATTCTGTCTGGGTCTATAGTGAAGATATGAAGGAAATAGCAAGAGCTCAGTCCCACAAGTGACACGTGGCCACCAGTAAGTGTGATGGAAATGACACACGTCCATGACACACTAGAACTTTGTGCGATATCCTATCCCCAAATTGTGAGAAGTGCTGGTCATTTATTTTTCATTCTAGTATTTATCTTATGCTTTATTCTTTTTTTTTTGTCTTTTTTGAGACGGTCTCACTGTGCAGTTCAGGCTGGCCTTAAGCTCACTTTGTAGCTCAGGCTGGTCTCTAACTCACAACAATCCTCCTGCCTCAGCCTCCCGAGTGCTGGGATTACAGGCATGCGCCACCACGCCTGGCTCATGCTTTATTCTTAGTAACTCTTTACTATCATGAAAACTTTTTCTTAGTTCAATTGTTTAGAAACATTTAATTTTTAATTAATATTTAATTTTCTGAATATTGCTTAATCTTAATTTTTCTTTTAGGATTTATACTGTATCTTTGACTTATAATCTACTTACAAGACATAATATATTTTCTAGTATTAGAAACTTTAAAAAGTATGTTTCCATTTTCCATTGACTTTATATTACTTCTTCCTTGTCTCTTATACACACACATATCCACACACACACACACACACACACACATACATACACATACACATATACATGAAAAAATATGTGTATAACCTGACATAAGATTGATATTGCTTTGTGAAAATCTTTAATGACCGATTTAAAAGGTTCATCTAATATATTTTTCATAGTCCTGCATAACTATTATTTTGAGAACTCTTTATTCTTTATCCACAACCATACAGCAACTTGTCTTGCCTTCTGGATTATGCTCTTTGTTATTTTCTATATGTTATGTTTGGAGGTATTAGAATATTTCAAGTTTGTATAACTGGAAAATATTTTACTTTTGGTTTTCAAAGGTATGTTTCCTATTCAAGAAGGATAGATTTCTTTTTCAGTCCTTTCAATAAATAAGTCTAGTTCCTTACGCACTTTCTCTTTTTTTCCCTAATGTGGAGTAAGATGCCATTTAATTTTGTTCTTCCATGGATAATATTTTTTTCTATGTATATGCTTCAATGATTTCTTTCTTTACAATTGGTTTTGGACAATTTTATTTTTGTGTATCTTGGTATGATTTTGCATATTTCTTGTGCAAAGGTTCATTTTACTTGGAAATGTGGTGCTGTAATTTTAACTAAATTCAGAAATTTTAAATCTTTAAATATTTATTGCCTATCCCCTTCTACTTTGAGAATTCTAATTATATAAGTATAAGTTTCTTGATTTTGGCACAGATTGAACTATTATATGACTGATCTGTAAACTCTTTTTTCTTTAACTGACTTCATTTTTTAAAATTAATTTTATTGAGAAAGGAATAGCAATGAGACAGTTTCAAAACAGGTCAGTAGGATAGTTACAATAATTAATACATTGCATAGTGTTGTCTTCACAGTAGTTATTCATAGTACAAGATGCAGATGTGGTATCTTGTCTAAACACTATTAGTACAAATTTACTCAGTGAACTAAGAGAAAGTAGCTATATATCTAACCCAACTAATTTGTGTACACAGATATATTTTTTCACTACAAAATGTCCCTTCATTTATATCCCCCTTTTTTGTTTTGTTAGATTAGTGCCTTCTTTTTTTTCTTTTTTTTTTTTTTGGAGGAACCAGGGATTGAACTCAGGCCCTTGTGCTTACCAGACAAGTGCTTATTCTACTGAGCCATCGCCCCTGCCCTGTTTTGTTTTGTCAAAGATGGGTATTCCATTAAAATTCAAATATTGTAAGTGTGTGAATTCAGCAAAATAATCCAATATATTTCAGCAGACCATAATAGTAGTGGGTTATCTGAAGAACTGGCATTGTCAGAAGTTGTTGACTTGAGACATTTATAGCTCAGCATATTAATGTGGCTTTATGTTTTATCCCCCATGTTTATACTTTTCTGCTGGATGGTTAAGACCAAGACAAAGCCAGACCTATATAACCAAAAATATAACTTTTGTATCTGAGAAGGTCAGTCAAATCCCCTCAGGATTTACCCTGAAAACATGTACAGCAGTTTGTAGATCTTTTGTCAGTATCAGTCATGTGGATGAGTCACAGCCACTGCCTGATCATTTTGCTTTGTTTGAAAGCAAGAGAGAATGTTTTCTCTCTAGGTGACTCTCCTTAGGCACACTATGTGATCATTGATCACATTCCTCTGTGGCCCCATAATCTCCTTGAACAGAAAAATTGGGACACCACTGAGTTACAGGATATTACAGTACAGGTTCTCTTATGTCCTTAGTCCTCACTACCTTGAAGAGCTCAGGCCAAAATGTTGGCTGTCCTTGTAGCCCTTCTTTTTCTCTAATTTTTTGTTCTGCAAACTTATGTAGACTCTTTCTTCATTATGTTTATTTTAGACAATTTAAATGTTATATTCATTTAAGTTTGTAAATATTTTTTACAATGTGCAATCTATTATTAAGCTCATGTTATGTATTCATTTCAGAAATATTTTTCTAAAATTCAATCTGTCTACATCTTATATCTTTCATTTCAATATTTGTCTACAATTTTAAATTTGCTATATAATTATTGATTTTTCAATAAAGTTAATAATGAGTTAAAAAATAAAAATAAAAAGTGAGGATCTTTTTTTTTTAAAAAAAAGAAGTAGCTACCTTAATTTTAATTAATAATATAATTGCATATTGGAAAATCTCACTAAAAACAATGCTCTGAAGTGATTTTAGTTTATCATATTCACATGTGACTTAGACTATGGTACAGTATCCCTACTATTATTTATTGAGTAAATTAATATTAAATGGGATTCTAAGTACTGGAAGAACATTATGGACCTTTGTAAATGTACACCTTTGTAAGTTACAGTTGTATAATACACTTTAATTTTGCATTCAAAATATAGTACTCTATATCCACTCAAGTGAGAAGTTCTCCTTACATGCCAGCTAACAACTCTGAGAAGCAGAGAGATAAAAATCAATTGAGATGTTTATTTAAAATACAAAATCCTGTTGTATGCTTAATACTAGTTGGAATGTGATGTCTGCAAGTGGGATCCAAGAATCTATACATAACTAACAAAATATCTACTTGGTTCTTCTGCATACTAAAGCTTGAGGATGATTTTGCTAGTCATACCCTTACTTCTCACAAATTTCTTCAGGTATTTTCTTTTTAGAAACAATGTTTTAAAAGGCAGTCAGATGGAAATAGTTCTGTAAAAATAAAAATAGAATTATAATTACATCTATGAAATAAGTATATTTTCAGATCTAGAGTCATATTAAGGGCTGGCCAAATAGCTCAGTGGGTTAAAGCGCCTGCAAGAAGGCTCAGGGGCCTTCAATACCGGGGTCTGCTGTGCCGGCCCTGCCCTCTGGCGCACCTGGGCATGGTGGCATGTGCCTGTAATCCCAGCTCTTTGGAGGCATTAGGAGTCTTATCTAGTAGTGAGACCCTGAACACCCTGTAGACCCTTCCCTAAAAAAAAAATACAAAGAAAAGGTGAAATAAAAAAGCTTTAATCCACTAAATAGCATTCAATTTTTAATACTCTAGTGCTCAATTATAAATTACAAATATAATCAGTATATTAAAATATACCACTTTTAAGCAACTTCAACAACAAAACATAAAAACAAATGTTATGAGGTACTCAAAGCACATGCCGTAAAACATACTAAAGCTTATGTAATTAATAAGATTTAATTCAACCCAATTCTAATAACTTACTTTATTTCATCATAATACATACATTACACATAGTAATATTTCAAAATAGTAGTTGGAGAAAAAAAATTTTGCCAGAAGTTACTTTTAGGAACTAGTATCTGAAAGTTAAAAAAAAAAAAAAATGCTGCTTAAATAACAAAACTCCTGTCCCACAGTGCCGGCCGGCCCCACTCCTGGGACATGGTGAGCCAAGGAAAAAGTCTGGTCATGGTGGTGCATACCTATAATCCCAGCCCTGGGCAGGCTGAAAACAGGAGGATCACTGTGAGTCCAAGCTACATAGTAAGACCTTGTAGCAAGTACATTTAAAAAAAAAGAAAAAGAAAAATCAGGCCTTCAAATGTATTGGTAAAATACAGTGAAGAGTGGATTTAGAAAACAGGGCTACGCAAATCCGTTTATGTAGGGTCAAGCACTAGAATAACTGGCGTGTGCTTGTGTGGTAACAGCACACTGATCACTACTGATCATCAGAGAATAGGGTTCTGGTTTTGTTTCTCTTCTTTTGCTTTCTTTGTTTTTTGAGATGAGACTTTTACTATATCATCCAAGCTGATTTTGAATTCCTTTCTCTGCCTCCCCAGTAGTTGGAATTACAGGCTTACGCCACCTTGTTGAGATAGAAAGCATGTTTATATGCCCTGATTTTTAGGGGAGAGAAGTATGTACGCCGTGATGGAAAGATTTCAATGCAGATGGCTCAAAATAAACATTGCTTTAACAAAAGTTTTGTGGCAGTGGGGTTTAAACTTGGGGCATTCACACAGAGCTACATCGCTGTGGGGGTGTTGGCCAGAATTATCTATAAGTCAGATATGCCGAGGGATTTTGGGGGGCATGTGTCCAAATTTCCCTGAATGTGTGGGAATGTCTTTAAGACTAATAGCCCACAGGGCCACAATTCCAAGTAAGATCAAAACACACTGCTTTAAGGAGCATATTTTCTGGCCCTTTTCCTCCCCATATTCTGGTTAATTACTTAGATCAGCCTTAAGGCCAGTCTAACAGACCACCATCTTTTCCCTGTCCTCTGTTACTTCATAGCTATCCTCCTTTTGTTGTTTATCCTTGCTTTCTGGACTTATCAATAAAAAGCCACAGAAGCTTCAGTTCAGGGCTGTGTTCTTTCTGGGTCTCACACTGAGGATTCATGACAAAAGCAGTCCCCCCGAGCTCTCACAGGTAGAACTGGACAGGGCCTCCTAGGTTCTGCTCATCTTTTGGGTCACACCGTGGTCCTGAACTGTGACATGTCCTTTTTTTCTTTTTTTTTTTCACCCATCCCTCTTTAATTTTCATTTGGAGATAGGGTCTTGCTGAGTTGCTAAATTACCCAGGCTGGTTTTAAACTTGTGATCCTCCTTGCTCAGACTCCCAGAGTGCTAGAATTTCAGGAGTGTACCAACATGCCTGATTTAAAATGAAAAAAAAAAATTATTAGCTCATTCTTGCAGTACATAATGATCACATTTATCCCATGGAACTGGTATGTGCACATAAAACATTCTGATACTTTAAAAAAATTCCCTTACCCCTACCACATCTTCCCCTTTCCTGCAACTCTTATTCTTCTTCCCATTTGCAAAAGCTCTATTTTTATCATTGTTCCCTTTCAATCTCTTTTTAACCCGTTTCAACAGGCCATTGTAAATTGTGCTGCTACATACATGGGTATGAATGTATCCCTGTAAGTGATGACTTTACCTCTTTCAGGAAGATACCTAGAAGAGGAATAGCTGGATCAAATGGCATTTCTATTTTTAGTGTTTTGAGAAATCTCCATACTGATTTCCATAAAGACTGTACATTTCTACCAACGGTATTGAAGAGTTCCTTTGATCTTGTATCCTCACCAGCACTTGCTATTATTTGGCTTCTGGGTAACAGCCATTGTTTCTGAACTAAGATGCTATCTCAATGTTGTTATAATGTGCATTTCTCCAATGACAAGTAATGTTAAGCATTTTTTCATGTATTTACTGGTCATGTACACTTCTTCTGCTGAGAAATATCTGTTCATTTTGATTGCCTATTTTGGACTAGGTCTTTTGTGGAAGGTCTAATATTTTGAGAACATTCTATATTTTGGTTATTAATCTTCTGGCTAAGGAATAGCTAGCAAAATTCTTTCTCCCATTTTATACATTATTTCTTCACTGTCTTGGTTGTTTCCTTTGCTGTGAAGAAGTGGTTATTTTCTTATTTTTTAAGGAGAATACAAAATGGTAAAAAAGAAAATTAGAGATGATACGGAATTTCACTAAACAAAATGATAGGAATTCAACAACTATTGTTACATTGCATATTATTGTCTTCCAATTAGTTCTTCCAATTACCAGATGAAAGCAAGGTCAATAAAACTGGTCAATAAAAAATTAGAAAGAAGACAGAAAAAAAATTAAGCACTAACTGTTCCTTTCAATACAACAGCACAAATTAGCAGTACAATTACCTAAGCTAATATATATCTATTTTCTCCTCCCTTCTTTCTTTTTCTCCTTTCCCTCCTCCTTGCTTTTTGTTCCTTCCCTTTGGACAGTTTCTTTCCCTGTAGCAGTATTTATTGTGCCTTTCAGATTTTATTTACTCTTTCAGACTCTTACACCATGGAGCTGGAGATGGTACAATGATCACACTTGCGGGTATGACTTATTGCACTTACAATTATAGTCTCTAGTTGTATCCATTTACCTATAAAATCCTCAAGGTTTTTTATAGCTCAGTAATACTCCATTATATAAAAATACCACATCTTTTTTATCCATTCCTCAGCTGATGGGCACTTTGGTCCTATTTGTTGATTTTCATGGCATTTGGGTTTTGTTCAAAATATCCTTGCCTGAACCCAAGTCTTCCAGAGTTGTACCTATTTTATCTATGTTAAAACATACTGTCTGTTTTAACATTTAGATCTTTGACTCATTTTTATTTTAATTTAGGATATAGAGAGATATGCATGTAAACACAGTCATCTGCATGTGGATATCCATATTTCCCAGAATGATTTATCAAAGAAACCATTTTTTTTCTACAGTGTATATTATTGACCCTTTAAAAAAAAAATCAAATAGCTAAATGTGCTTGAAGTCTTTTTTGTTCCTCTGTTCTACTGTATTGATCCACATGCCTGTTTTCATGCCAGTATCATGCTGTTTTAATCAACAGTAGCTTTGTAGTATACAATCAAATCTGGGATTGTGGTACCTCCTGCTTTGCTTTTGTTACCCAGGATTGCTTTTGCTATTCTGGGTCTCTTCTGGTTCCATATGAATTTTAGAATAGTTTTCTCTAGAGCTGTGAGAAATGCTGTTGGTATTTTTATTGGAATTATACTAAATCTATATACATATAAGTTTTGGAAGTATAGTTATTTTAATTATAGGTACTAGCTATCCAGGAACAGGGTGTGTCTTTCCATTTTCTGATATTCTCCTGGATTTCCTTTACCATAGTGATATGGTTTTCATGCAGCGGTCTTTTACTTTTTTTTCTTTTTTGAATATATTTGGTACAGGGTCTCACTTCACAGCTCATAGTAATCCTCTTGTTTTATAGGCGTGCACCACCATGCCCAGACTAGGTGCTGGGATTATAGGCGTGCACCACCATGCCCAGACTAGGTGGCCAGTTCAGTAGGCCTTGAGGGTGGGGCCAGTGCAGAAATGTGGTGCTGAGGATGAAATCCCTGTTCTTGTGTTTCTCTAAGCTTGGGCTTAATCCACTGGCCCTTGCTTGGTTAATTCTGAGTGTTTAATTTTTCTTGATGTTACTGCTTATGGTATTAATTTCCTAATTTCTCAGTGAATTCATTATTAGTGCATGGAAACATTACTGATTTTTATGCTTATATTTTGTATCCTGTTATGTGACTGGATTTAGTTATTAATTCTAGGAGTTTTCTTGTAAGGAATCATGCCATTGGTAAATAATGATACTTTCTCTCTGTTCTTTCCTGTATGTATACCTTTTTTTTTTTCCTGCCATTGCACAAGCTAAAATTCTAAAAAGTGGGTTGATCAGGACTTGTGATAGTGCATATCCTTCCCTTCTTCCTGATTTTAAAGAGAAAGCTTTGAAGTTTTTGCCATTTAATGTGATATTGGCAGTCAGTTTGCTATAAATGGCTTTTATCAGCTAGCAAGCAGGTCTTTCTGTACCTATTTTCTTTCTTTACCATAAATGGATGTTGGATTTTGTCAGATTCCTTTGTTTACTTTTGTACTTATTTCAGTTTATGTAATAAATTCCATTCATTGAACTGTTTATGTTGAACCATCCTTGCATCCCTGAAATGAGACATACTTTGTCACAGTGCATGATCTTTTTGATGATTTATTTCATGCTATTCCCCTTTTTGATGATTTATTTCATGCTGTCTCAGAGGTAATGTGTGTTGTTGAGGATTTTGTCATCTATGTTCATTACATAGATTGGTCTCAGTTTTCTTTTTTGGTTGGACCCTTTCTGGTTTTGGGACCAGGGTGATGCTGGTCCCAAATTCAAGAAGATGTTTTTTTTTTTTTTTTTTTTTTTTGTCTTTTTGAGACAGGGTCTCAGTATGCAGTTCAGGCTGGCCTTAAGCTCACTTTGTAGCTCAGGCTGGTCTCGAACTCACAACAATCCTCCTGCCTCAGCCTCCCGAGTGCTGGGATTACAGGCATGCGCCACCATGCCTGGCTGAAGATGTTTTTTAAAGATTAAAAAAAATTAAGTGTCTATATTGTTTGATTAATCCAAGAAGATTTTGAATGCTCCTTCCCTCCAGATTTCATTAAATTTTAAGGAGTACTGGTGTGAGAATTTGCCTGAAATTCTTCAAGTATTTGCCAGTGAATCCACTGGCAAATTTCTTAGTTTTTTTTTAAAACTATTATTTCTATTTTGTTGCCTAATATTGGATTATTCAGGATTCTTAAGCCTTCTTGGTTCTGTTTTGGTAACTCATATGTATCTAGAATTTTTCTATTTCTTCCAAGTTCTCCACTTTTTTTGATCTACAGGTTTGTGAAGCAGTTCCTAATAATGTCCTGGATTTCAGTGGTGTTCATTGTGACTTTACCTTTTCCATTTTCAGCTGCATTGATTGGTGCTTTTTCTTTTCCTTTTAGATAAAATTGGCTAAGAAGTTGCCTATTTCATTTATTTCTCAGAACAATCTCTGGTTGATTCTCGGTATTGTTTTTTTATTTTTTATTTATTTATTTTTGTCTTTTTGAGACAGGGTCTCACTGTGCAGTTCAGGCTGGCCTTAAGCTCACTTTGTAGCTCAGGTTGGTCTCGAACTCACAACAATCCTCCTGCCTCAGCCTCCCTAGTGCTGGGATTACAGGCATGCGCCACCACGCCCAGCTTTGGTATTGTTTTTTTAGTCTCTATATCATTGTTTGTTTATTTTGTGGTACCAGAGATCAAACTCAGGACCTTGCACTTGACAGCCAGACGCTTATGCCACTGAGCTATTTACCCAGCCCTAGTCTCTATATCATTTATTTCTGATCTAATCTTTATAATTCCCTTCCTTATACAAGCTCTGAGTTTAGAATTTTTCTTGTTGTTTAACCTTGGATTTCATCATTAGGTTGTTTATTTGGACTTGCTCTTGTTTTTCTTATTTACAACCATAAATTTTCCCTATAGGACTCTGTTCATTATGTCTCAGAGGTTATGATATGTTTCCTGTCACAATTACTTCTCTTGTTGCTGGGACAAAATACACAACACCCAAAATTAAGGAAGGAAAGGCTCACCTAGCTCATAGTCTGTGGAGGTTTCAGTCCATACTCGGCTGGTGCCAAGGCAGAGTAGCACACAGCAGAGGGCAGCAGTTCATGGCAGCAGAAAACAGCAAAGGGCAAAGGGAGTGGTAGTGGCTATAACAACCAGCAGGCTTCCCTAACCTCCTTATATTGTATTGAGACTGTCCGCTCCAGGGTGGGAGCAGCACTCACACCTGTAATCCCAGCATTGGATCACGAATTAATCACAAATTCTAGAAGCAGCCTCAATGCTTGCAGGAGGCTTTTGGGGGACAACTATATATAAACCATAACACTGACATTATCATTTAATTTCAGAAACCACCTTTCTTTTTTTTTAAGTACTTCTATGACTCACTGATTATTCAAAAATATATTAATCTCCAGATGTTTGCAATTTTTTCTGGTTTCACTGCACTGATAACATGGTGATCTGATAATATGGATGACAATATCCATTGTTTTGCATGTACTCAACTGTGCTTTATTAGCTATTGCATGGTCATTTTGGAGAGATGCCCTGCCAAAGGGAATGAATATTTTGTTCGGTTTAACTATAATGTTCTATACCCATCTTCTCAAAGGTTTGGTTCAACCCTAATATTTCTTCATTGATTTCTTTTAGATAGATTTATCTATTCACGATACTGGAGCATTTTTGAAATAATTTTATTGAAAAACAAATAGCAATGAGACAGTTTCAAAACTGATTAGTAGGACAGTTTCAATAATTAATACATTGTATAAATACTGGGGTATTGAGGTCCCCACAACACTTGTATTGATGTTTATCTGATCTTTTATGTATATTAGTGTTGGTTTTGTATGCTCTATAATTTGCTGCATGTACATGTATAATCATTATCTCTTCCTGTTGAACAGTTCCATTAACCAATGTGTTATGACTTTATTTGCCTCTTTTGAGCACCTTTGGTTTAAAGTCTACTTTCTCTGAAAATGGGATAGCTACTCTTGCTTCTTTTTGAGCTCTGGTTGCATAGAAATTGCTTTATACTGATAGTTTATGAATTTCTTCTTGGATTTTCATGTTCATAATATGGCTGTAATTCACATGCCTTGATGATGGCTGGCTCTAAGTTAAATTTGAACATTTCCACATATTTGAACACAAGTGGTACATGCATGACTGTCCCATTGGGTAGCTTTATTATTATTATTATTATTTATTTATTTATTTTTGTCTTTTTGAGACAAGGTCTCACTATGCAGTTCAGGCTGGCCTTAAGCTCACTTTGTAGCTCAGGCTGGTCTCGAACTCACAACAATCCTCCTGCCTCAGCTTCCCGAGTGCTGGGATTACAGGCATGCACCACCACGCCCGGCAGCTTTATTATTTTTGAGAAGGTATTTGATTACAATAATGTAAAGAAAGTTGTTGATTTAGCAGAGTACATGTCATCATACCAGTTTCTTAAGAAAATCAATAGAGTGGTATAAAAATTGTGATATACACTAACCTGGAAGCCAGGTGTGGTGGCGCACGCCTGTAATCCCAGCCCTGCAGAGGCTGAGATGGACAGATCACTAGGAGTCCATGCTGCTTAGTGAGACCATGTACCAAGTATAAATTATTAATTTTAAAAAATTGTGATATAGCTAATGTACAATACAAGAGTTGTGACAGATATTATATACACCAGCAATGGGTACTTGTTAGATATCCATGTTAAAATTTAGAGAGTTGGTGATAAATTATTCATGAATATAAATAAATTTCTTTTAATTTAATGAAATACATGTATTGATTATTATAATAATTTTAATTGATATGAGTAATATTAATTTTATATAGGCAATAATTATTAAAATCAAGCAACTAACTGGATTTGGTCCATTTATAGACCTACTAATTTTATTAGTAAAAAGGCTGATAAGAATGATTGGATTCATTTGTACCACCTGTGGTACAAGCCCCCAATAGGACAATCATGCATGCACCATTGGTGGCTTCACAAGCAGGAAGATGTTAAATGTGCTTCTTGTATACATCATTCTGTTGTATTTTGTTTCTTGATCCATTCTGCTAATCTATTTCTTTTAACAGGTGGATTGAGACCATTCACATTGATAGCTATACAGTAATACCTTAGTGTATGAATACTTCCATCTTCAAACTCTGCATCAGATGAAAAATATGACCATGGCCATCTTCCCAACACAAGCATAAATATAGTCATCCTCCTCAAGATGTGAAGAAATTAATTTTGTAAATGAATGTACCACTGTAATTGATAGCTATTGACATATTCCTGTGATTATATTATTATGCTCTTGTTGTTTTCCTTTCCTTCTTCACAATTTCCTGCTCCACCTAGTACATTCATTCATTCTTTTTTTTTCTTTTTTTTTGGTGGCCTCTAGATGCCTTCAGGGCAGGTCTAGTTTGGCTTGAGGATCTGGGAATCAAACTACAGCATCCTGACTGGTACATTCATTCTGTTGGACTTTTTGGTATTGTTAATTTCATTATCTCTTTCTGGGATATCACTGTGTGTAGGAACCTTGCTGCATTTATCTCCAATGGGGGAGACAAAAATGAAAGACAAAAAGACACAGAGATAATTTTGAGAGAAGGAGCTAGGGTCCACTTGCCTCTAGTACACAAAGAGACCTGAGCATTTGGTTCAATTCACATTTTTTACTTAGACATGGGAGCAACCAGTAAGAGTAGCACAAGATTCATCTCCCTCCTATTATCTATTTTACATCAGCAGGTAAAAAAACAGATCTCAGCTGTGTTGACTCTTCCCTGGAACTTACAGTGTGCTAGCATAATGGCTCATTTGTGCAAGAGAGAATATTTTGCCATTCTTTTCTGTGTCCACAGGGAAGGTCCGTTAGGATTTGCTCAGGTCTCCTACACTTGAGGATTTTTGGGGGTGTTGATTTGATGGTAACAAATTCCTCTAGATGCTTTTTATTATGTAATTCTCCATGAATTTTGAGAGATAATTTTACAGGATATATTAGACTGGGTTGAAAGTTGTGTTCTTTTAGGGTTTGAAATATTTCATTCTAACACTTGCTTTTAGGGTTTGTGTTAACAGGTCTGCAGTAATTCATGGCTATTTGGGATTCTATATGCCTCACTCATTTATATGTTAAATTCTTTTTCTATATACCTTGTTCATCTTTTATCTTTTTAAATTTCTTTTCCTATGTATGGAATGTTTTCTGTTATTCTGTAAACAAGTTTTTTATGCTCTTTGTGTTTTCTTTTGATTTTTCACTAATTCCAGTTACTTAGAGATTAGTCTTTTTTAAGTCATCTAGAAGTTGTTGGATCCATTTTTCATATTGTTTTGTTTTTAAGGTATTTCTCGTTAACCGAATACCAACCACAACTCTGTCTTCTAGATGTGATACTCTATCCTCATATTGGTTCCTTCTGCTGCCCATACTCTTCAACATTATTTTTAATCTCATATATTTCTGTTTGAAACTTTTTATGGACTCCTTTTCTATGTGGGGCATTCAGATTTTTACATCTCTTTCTTTAGCTCTGCTAGGTTTTATTAGTCAGTAGTAAAAACTGTACAGACACAAACAGAAGTATTGTAGATAAGATATGATTAGACAAGAGAAGGCTTTCAGATGTTCTGAGTAATATCTAAAAGAGAATGACAGATATAAAATGACAAGGAGAGAGCAACAAGACATATAAACTAGGAACATAAAATTGAGATTAACATGCAATATTGATGCAGAGGCCAAGGTGGAAAGCAAGAAAAAAATAACATGAGAATGGCATTAGGGTTACATAAGAAATCATCTGTTAAGGGTTTATTTCCTATGATAGACAATAGGGAACCACTTTCTTTTTAAAAAAATAATGAAATACATCAAGAAAGCAGTTGATGCTTTACCTTATTTGTGAAATTTAGTTATTTTGACATCAAACTGACTCAATCAGAATGCACAGTGAGTTGTGAGTCTTTCTAAAGAAAACAGAGTACATCCTGTCTATATGTGATCAAAAAATCCCACAAGAAAATCTTCCTGAAAATTTTCCCAAAAGTTTTTCTTAGATGCACACAATGTTCCATACTGTATATATTTGTAGCATTTTCATTCTCTCCACTCATTTCTTTGTAAACTATATATATATATATATATATATATATATATATATATATATATAGTGATATATGTCAGTTTAAAATTCTTTAAAAGTCATTCTACCTAATTATGCCCCTTATATTAGAAAAATAATACAACAAAATAAGAAAAATTGTCTCTAAGTTAATGTTTTATGCATTAATTCTTAATATTTATAAATCACAGAGGACCTGTTAAAAAGCATTAAATTATATTTTGTTTTAATAGGACACAGGCATAATTGATAATCTATAACCTTTTCCTACCTCTTATAAACTATATACAGAGATTCTCATAACTAAAACTTGTTTGTTTTTTCTTACACTGAGAATTAAACCTAGGGAGTGCTGGGATAACTTCATAACCCTTTAGATTTTTACTATGACATAGTTCTTGGTAAGTTATACAAATTAGCCTTAAATTTGTGATCTTCCTGCCTCAGATTCCAGAGTTCCTGGTGGGATTACAGCCATGCTGAGCCCTCACTTTAGTTTTTTAACAAGTAGATTAACTAGTTAAATTATATAAACCTTAATATCCAAATTGAAGGTCATCACTGAGCGTGCCATGATTACTTGTGAGTTTTTCAAAAAGTAATATGTTACTAATAAAGAACAAAGTAGAAAAGCTTTGAAAACTTTATAAATATATAGCAGGTTTAAAGTTTCCTCTGTAGGGGCCTGGCAAGATAGCTCAGCAGTCTAACCTGCATAGGCAAGGTTAAGCAAAGCACAGGGACTGTGGTTTGATTCTTGGCACCACATGCCATGCCAGCCCTGCTCCAGCCACTGAATAAATAAAATTCCCTCTGTAATGATATATCCACTCATGTATATTTATAGGTTATTCTTAAAACCAAAAGAGAAGGCTCCAATAAACTATTTATTGCTAGAATTGGTATAGCACTAATATGAACTCTATTCAAGAAACCTGTGGGATAAATTCTTTTCAATGACCATCCAGAATTGAACAATCCAGAATTGTTGTATAGTTGTATAGTTGACATTCATTCATTCCATTTCTTTCTCTTTTTTCTTTTCCTTTTTTTTTTTGGCAGAACTGGGGATTGCACTCAGGTCCTTGCGCTTGCCAGGCAAGCGCTTATTCTACTGAGCTATCCCTCCAGGCTTCATTCCACTTCTTGAGAGCTCTGCTAGATACCTGGGGGTTTATAGATGGGTAAGAGGTGATATGACAAAAAAAAGCATACTGGGCTGATATAGCCACAGCCAATGAACATTGGCCAACTGTCTAGGAGGTACAAAGGTTAAGGAGTAAATTTGCTGATACATGAGGATTTATTATTTGAGAAAGCTGACATTTCAAACAGGGTCAAATTACCTAATAAGTGAAATAACTAGGTAGCAATCTATCCTGAAGAAGTTAATAATAAACGGATGCATATGTTTGCTGTCCAAAGTTGCAGTTTATGAATAAGATTATTTTAAAGATGAAATGCATTCATTTTATTTTTAAATTTTAACTCATACACAATTATACTATTTCCTTATTACTTATAAAGTTTTGATTTTAATGCTAATCTCAGGGATAAAGAAGACAGCCCTTTTGATTGGACATAACCAGGGTAGTCTCCTAAAGGTAATGTATTGACCCTTATACCTTTCAAAATGATTGTCAAGGTGTGGTTTGGCCATGAAATTCCTCTTTAGAAGTCGTTTATTGGGCCAACTTTTAGAGCAGGGTCTGTTTAGATTTAAACTTGTGCTGGCTATTTTCTGTGATCCTCCACATCTGTTCTTCATACTCTCTGGTCTGCTCCCTGCCCTGGGAGGCTGGTTTGTAAGGACCTCTGAGCTTGAGCTTCCTGGCTTTCTGCCTTCTGGCTGGGTTTGGTCCTCTACAGGATAGGTGTGAGGAAAAAGAAATAAATTAGGATATTATGTTTCCTGGCTCTCTTCCTCTCAAGTCTCAGTTTGAAAATGTCCAGATTCCAATAAGGCCCTATCTTCTATCAGATGGTCCATCTCCTGTGGCAAGAGATCCTGTTTCAGGTTCTGGTAAGTACTTCCTCTTGCTTCTTCATATCTAGGTGGAGTAGAGCTTACTTTTAGCATGAGGTGCTTCCCTATCTCTAGTTAAATTTCCTTAAATTTGACCACATACATCTTAATGACATTTTTTTTAATGTGTATGTTTCCAGTTGGGATTCTAATACAAGGCTCCTGCTCAAAGTCCTAGCAAGAAGGTGAAAGAAAAGGAAGATATCCTTGGTGAGAAAGACTGTACAGCAGGGGTTAGATTTATGCTGTGGTTAAAAACTGCAAAATATTAGTAACTCAGTGTGTAACAGATTACAAGTTTATATAAAATCATATATATATATATATATATATATATAATTTTTATGTATTTAGTACAGGGTCTCACTGTGTAGGTTGGTCAGTTTCAGCCCCCTCAGTGCTGGGGTACAGGCATGTGCCACTATGCACGGTTTTGCTGGCCAGCTAGGAGTACCTGAGGCAGGATAGGCACAGTCTGCTGTGCCGGGGATGGAACCCAGGTCCCTGCACTTGCCAGGCAGGCGCTTAGACCACTGAGCTATCTCCCCAGGCCCCAAAATCATATACACTTTTTTACTTTCACAATCCTGAAATATTTGGAACCCATGTGTTTCAATGATTTTATGTTCATATATAATGTGTGTGTGTGTGTGAGAGAGAGACAGACAGACAGACAAGACAGACAGCAGACACAGACACAGAGACAGAGACAGAGGCAGGGACAGAGAGATAGAGTCTACTATGTTGACCTAGAACTCCTGGACTCAAGCAAACCTTCTGCTTCAGCTTCAGAGTACCTTGAACTACAGCCATGTGCTACTGCATATGGTTTACAGCTTTAATATTATAGTTGTTTATACTACCCTTTTTCCAATGGCATGGTATTAAATTTAACAAATCTTTTCTTGTCCTTCCCCACTTATTATGTAAATCAGTAGAAATTTCTAACTTAATATAGCAAAAGTGTTTCTTGAATACAAATTCGTGCCTTAAGTGGAAAAAGGTGTTAGAAATAAAGAGGGAATTACTAGTCATAGCAGTGAGATTACAATCTTACAGATATAAGAACATCTCTGGGAGGTGTTCATGTTCTAATCCAAAGAATCTATGAATATGTTTCCTTTCATGTCAAAAGAATATCTAGATATGATTAAAATCATGTTCTTGAAGTGAGGAAGATATTATTAATTATTTGCATTGGCCTGATGTAATCACAAGGGTTCTTATAAGACACAGACAATAGACACAGAGAAGTGATATGACAAAAAAGCATACTGGGCTGATATAGCCACAGCCAATGAATATTGGCCAACTTTCTAGGAGGTACAAAGGTTGAGGAGTAAATTTGATGATACATGAGGATTTATTATTTGAGAAAGCTGAAATTTCAAACCATAGGACACGGACAAATTACCTAATAAATGAAATAACTAGGTAGCAATCTGCAAAAATTTGCATTCAAACATCTGGGACCATTAACTCATTCTTTATACCAAAAAATCCAGAGGGATCAGTGATTTAGATGTAAAAGTCTTTAAAGAAAGAAAAGATGAAGATCTTACTTTTTTTTTTAAATTTTATACTGCTTGTTAGTCAACTTTCCATTACTATAATAAACATTTACAATGATCAATTTTTACAGCATAAAGGTTTATTTTGGCTAAAATGTTGGGAGATTCTAGTCCATAATCAGTTGGCTCCATTGCTTTGGGTCTGTGGTAAGGCAAAAAGAAGTATTATGGTAAGAGTGAGGCAGATCAAAACTATTTACCTCATCTTCAGAAAGCAAAAGAGGAAAGAGGAAGCTAAGTCCCAACCAAGTCTCACTTCTTAAAGTTTCTGTTACCCCTGACACTGCCACCTCCTCTGTGGAGATCAGGCCTTTTAACACAGGGGCCCTTGGGGCACTTACAACATTGAAACTGTAGCATAATGTGGATCCTTTTCTGAACATATGCAACTTAGAAAATAAAACAAAGTCATTCAATATTTTTTGAAATTTTTATACAGCAAAAAAAAAGCAAATCTGTAGATTTTCCTTCTTCTCTACTCAGCAGAATACCTCTATATTTATGCATCTTATACATGCATGGCCTATGTAACACTTATCTGCCAAAATGCTTCATAGTTAGAAAATAAAAAGCAGAAAACTACCCTCTATACACTGGTGTTCAGAACAATTAGATAACCTCAAGTAAAAAATTTAGCACTCAGATCTGTGCTGTTTTTAGTTCTATCTTTTTTTTTTTTCTTTTCTTTTTTTTTTTTTTTTTTT
>PVKA01013426.1:39076-55170 GCA_004027165.1 Ctenomys sociabilis | reverse complement strand
CTTTCCTGGCTGTGAAAGTAGCAGATGTGTATGTAGCTCTTCCTGCTGTGGCCCCAGCCAGGGAACTAGGGGGGTCCCCTGAGCTTGCTGACTCGGCTCGGCTGAGTCACCTTGGTGACCGTTGCTGCTGGCAGCTTTGAGGCTTGCTGCAGCACTGGTGTTGGGCAAGCTTCCTTGCTTTGTTGTTTTTGTGCTACTGGAAATTGAACCCAGGGTCTTCACACTGAGCTATGTCCTCAGCCTTTATTTTTATTTATTTAATTTTCTGAGTCTCCCTCTATAATTCAGGCTGCCTTGGACCCTGTGACCCTCCTGCCTCTGCCTCTTGAGTACCGGGATGACAGGCTTGCACCACACTCCCAGCTAGTCTGGATCTTGTGTCTCAGCTGTAGGTGGCTGAATGAGGAATGGGTGAGTGCCCTTGGGCAGGCGCATGGTAGGGGATGGAGGGACCCTGCGACAGAGCTCTCACACTCTCAGAATACAGCTGCCTCTGTGTGTGGGGAAATTGCAGCAGGCAGGATTTGGTTTCTGACAAAATGAGAAATGGTTTTTTTTTTTTACTTTTTTTTTTTTTTTTTTGTCTTTTTGAGACAGGGTCTCACTATGCAGTTCAGGCTGGCCTTTAGCTCAGGCTGGTCTTGAACTCACAACAATCCTCCTGCCTCACCCTCCCAAGTGCTGGGATTACAGGCATGCGCCACTACGCCCGGCGAAATGCTTTTAATTGAGCAATGGCTCAGTAGCCACAGCTGTTTCCAGGAGGCCTGTTTTACTTTTTAGTTATTATGTATTTATTATTTATTTACGCGTTCTTGCTAGGTAGTCCTGGCTGGCCTCAAAGTTTCCAACAATATGCCTGCCTCAACCTCCCCAGTACAAAAGGGGGGGGGCAGGGAAATGGCTCAGTGGAGTTAAGCTCATCCCTGGCACGTGCAAGGGCCTGAGTTCAATCCCCGGTTCCGCCGAAAACAAACCAACAAAAAAAACTTCCCCAGTGTTGGGATCATAGAAGTGGCCACCAAAACCTAGCCTGAGTGTGGGCTGATGGTGGCGAATGCCTGTGACTCCAGCACTGTGGAGGCCGAGGCAGGAGGATCTGTGAGCTCAATACCATGCAGTGAGTTGAAGAGCAGCCTATACTATATACTGAGATCCTCTCTAATAAAAGTCACATAAAAATAGAAGTTGCTTCATAATTGCCGCTGTGACAAATTACCACAAACCCTGCACATGAAAAAGCAGCCTCGTTGGGCTGGATGAGGCTCCATCCTGTCTTTTGCCAAATACAGTAAGCCATGATTCTCAGTCACCAGAAATGCCTGCGAGCCTGCCTTTTCCTTTCCCTCTTGCTCTTTCTTGTCTGCCCACCCGCTCTCCCGCATGACACGGCTGCTTTATTTGTCCTGCATTGGGGACTGCATGCAGGGCCCCCCCCCCCGAGTTCCAACCCTAGCCCCCTTTTTTTCCATATGCACCCCATGTTGTACTTCTGACTCCTGCAAGAAAACTGGACTTTGGACTTAGAAGGAGCAGGGGAAGCACGAGGTAGCCCACAGGAAACGTTTCCCAAGGTCGGGCCGCCGACTTCCGGCCCTGCTGACCGTCCTGGCCACTGGGGGGCAGAGACAGCCTGCAGTGGGACCACGCCTCCTTCCAAGATGGCGCGGGCCGGCACACCCGGCTGTCCTCCCTCTCACGCAAAGGTTTAAAGGAATTCACGTTTCAGGTCTCTCCTTATCCGCCCGGAGCAAGAATGGCCTGTCCACATCATGGTGGCTAGGAAAGAGAACCACAGCCCTCTCGAGAGAGATTTGGGCGCGGCCACCCATTTGGGCAAACAGGCGTGACCGGTGCGTCAGAGATGCAGGACGCATGCGTAGAAAACCACTTCCGGAACCCTACACCTGGGACCAATCAGAAAGCGCAGTCTTCAATGCTTCTGGGAGACCAAGCCGGCTTCTGATAGGATAGCCTGTCTCTGACGTCAGATGGAAAATACAAAATGGTGGCGGCCATATCCCGCTATGGCCATAGTACTCGCACTCTACAGAGATGTTTTTGTAAATTCCTTTATTAAATGTAAGCCTCGCCACCACTTACACTGTTGTGTTCAATTATTTCTTCAGGACAATCCGCAAGGAATTCCAGAAAAGAGCTTACTAAATCCCAGAACCTGAAAACAATTATATCGTGACACAGCTCAGGCGTGTAAAACGCTTCCCGGTTTAAGTGCCTGCTTAAGCAAAGCAGTCAGGCTCAGAATTCTGTGGTTGGATCCCCAAATCCTTAGTCCTTGCGCGGCCTGCCCTTAAGGCATCCTGAGAGGGCCAAAAAGCAACAACAACAAAAACACTTCCTGGCTTCATTGCCTTCTTACAAGGTGTTGCCTAATCATTCACAGATTTTTTTTTTTTTTTTTTTTTTGAGGAAATGGAAATTGAACTCAGGTCCTTGGCAAGTGCTAATTCTACTGAGCCATCTCCTTGTCCTTCATCCACAGGTTTTAATATTGTATTTATTGACTGGGTTATTTTTCTTATTCAGATAGGCATAATGATCACATTTATCCAAGGGAATTTGTACCTCTACATATATCTTAGTTTACTGGGTTATTATTATGGGGGGACGGAACCAGGGATTAAACTCAGACCCTTGTGCTTGCCAGGGAAGTGTGGGTTATTTTTGAGATAGGGTTCCTAAGGCCTTGGAGACTGGCCACTTCCTGCAGCACTGCCCTTTCGTCCTGACATTTGGACTCTGCTCCCTGGGCTGCAGCCAAATGACAGCAAAATGGCCTCCCCTGCCTTAGGGCCTTTGCACCTGCCCTGCGCCCTGCCTGCAGTGCTGTGTAATAGAGGTCCACATGGCCCTTCCCATGCAGGCTTCTGCTCAGGGCTCTCCTTCCCAGAGTCCTCCCTGTGCTTCTCTCTGGCCCTCCCACCCTTCCATCCCTTTCTCTGCTTTATTTATTTATTTATTTTCTCAGTTCTGTGCTCTTCTGACACTGGGCTCTCACCTCCAGGTGACTGGGTGGGAGGAACTGTGCTCCCCCTGTACCTGCAGCCCCCAAGGAGCCATGAATGCTACATGAATGACTGAGGAGCCTTGGGAGTGTGCGAGGCCTGATTTCACTTGGGGCGGTAGGGGCAGGGAACAGTGAGACACAGACTGAGGGCCAGGAAGCTGTGAGATCCGTGAGAGTTCAGTGGCGCAGGACAGAGCAGTGTTCCTGGACTGAATTGGGAAACAAGAAGTCCCTGTGCCCTGGATGGGTCAGGGTCTCACCTGAGCATCCAGCTCCACCCTGTCTTCAGGTTCTGTGTCCTTCACTGTGGCATCTGCAGGGACAGAAAAGGGATAACCTCCTGGCCACAGTCCTGGGGCCTCTCAGCCTCTCAGGCCCTGCCCTGTCCATCTGGGGACACAGAACCTGGCATCTGTGTGATGTCTCCAGGCCCAGGGTGGGGGTTCAGTCTGACTCAACCCTGAGCCCCAGCCACCCTCTGGCCTTGTGATGCTGAGACCCTTGGGGCATCTCCCACCTTGGACCCTCTTCCTGTCACAAAGGTTTTCCTCCTGGGTGGTAGTGGCTCGACTGGAGCTCAGAAAAAGGGGCTGTCAGGTGGCCGTGAGGGGCAGCAGGCAGAGTCAGGGTCCACGGGCAGGAATGATCTCTTCTGCAGGCCTCTGTCCCAGGGCACTGGCTGCATGGCCCCTGCAGGATATGGGAAATTGGCCTCTCTTGGCCTTGGGAGGACAGAGTCTCAGGCAGGTCAGAAACACCTGCACCGCAGGCCACACAGGGCAGGAGGAAGCCTCAGACCACAGGGACAAGGAAGCCAATGTGGCCAGAGGTGGAGAAACTCAGACCACACCGGAGACTCCTACAGGATGGGCCGTGTGTTCTGCACTGAATTCTCCAACTGTGCTTTCTGCAGATGGGAAGCTAAGCCTGCTCTCCTCCATCAGACTGTGTCCTGGGCCAATGCCTGGGTGCAGCCTGGATTAGACTGTTGGGGTCCACTACCTCCTGAGGCCTTGGTTATACGTCTCTCTACTCACCTGCCTTCCTGTTTTTGCTGATGCTGCTATTGCAGGATGAGGATGAGGATCAGCAAGACTGATGCCACAGAGGCCCTGATCAGAACCTTCGGGTGCCTTTTCAGTCCTTGGTGATGGATTCAGTGGGGGAAATGCAGCAGTGACCGTGTGTGCAGCTCGGTGCTGCTCCAGGCTCGCCCTGGGTCTTTGCATTCATCAGCTCAAGCTCAGCCCTGCACTGCCATTGCCGCCCCCACCCAGGAAGTTTACAGACGAGAAAACTGAGGCTCAGAGCAGTCATTACCTGCCCCACATCAGCCAGCAGGAAGCGGCAGTACTGGGGATTAAACTTCCCTACCCTCTCCACAGAGCTGAGCCCCTGACCTGGAGGGAAGGAGCTTGGATACTGTGCCATCCGCTCCCCACTGTCACTGTCACTGCACAGACGGACAAAACTGTTGCAGCATGGGTCCTGGAGGCTTCCCTGGAGGCCGCCTCTGCAGGGCTCATAGCAAAGTCAGCACCAGAGGCGCTTGTAGGTCAAGGCTGGGCCTCCCCTTCACACCTGGACCCAGAGGCCACCCAGGAGGGGCTGGTCAGGTGCACATCTCCAGAGGAGGCTGCGCAACCCCACAGCTCAGCCCTTGTCCCCTCCCAGCAGTGCCCTCACTCACCATTCAGGGTCTGAGCTCTGGTGTGAGGGGCTCATCCTCAGGGCTTCCTAGGTGGCATGAGAAGGTGAGGAGCTGAGCCCCCTGCTTCCCACTTCAGCTGCTGTTCACCAGGCCGGATGACAACATCTCTCTCAGCTCTGTCCCCACCTCATGCAGCCCTGATTCCAAGCCCTGGATATCCCACTTCTCTGTCCTTGGACAACAGTGGAGCCAAGACGGGACCCATCTCCAGACAGCCTGGATACAGGACACTGGACAGAGCCAGGGATGCTCCTGCCATGGGGCTTGGTGCTGATGGTGGAGAAAGGGCCCCAGAGGATCCTGGGAATGGGCAGGGGTGGGATGAGGGGCTGGGCTGCCCCTAGGGAGCCTGTATCTGCTCATGCTTCTCCATCTGTGCTGTGGCCTGAGCTCTAACCTTGTGCTGCCCAGGTGGGACATTATGGATCTTAGGATCCCAATTGGCTTTCTGCCCTTCTAGGAGTGAGTCTCCCTTCAGGTGACTACACTATGGACCCTCACTCCCATTCCATCCACTGGATGACTCAAGCTCAGAGAAAATAAGTTCAGGTTCCCCTTACCTGAGACCAGGAGTTCCTCAGGGTCACTGGGACATGGCAATAGGTGAAGGTATGAGCCCCGAGAGCCATAGCACTTGTAGGTGCCCACACTGAGGTTGTAGCACCCATGAAGAATTCTGCCTGGGAGCCCTGAGCCCGGGACTCTGATCTCAGATGCAGGGGGGATTGGCCATCCCTCCTTGGTCAGAAGGAAAGTGTCCATCGTGTTCTGTGACTGACACAGCAGGGTCACATTCTCTCCTGAGGACACCCAGGGTCCTCACTGTACCAAGAGGGAGTGTGGCAAGAAGCTGTCCTAGAGAGAAGTGTGGTGAGGGGCCACCCTATCTTGTCCCAAGCTGACGGCTCAGCAGGGCTGTCTCTGAACACCCTTGGTCTCTATGTCCTCTGATTCTTTCCCCTCCTGCTCTCCCCTATATCTATGTCTCTCTCCTTCCCTGACCCCCCAAATCACCTCCTCGGCTCTCCCAGCAGGGCCTGTGCTCTGGGTCCCTGACTGGGCCCTGGGCTCCTCACCTGGGATCAAGATGTCCAGGAGCTCACTGGGTGCAGAGCACTCTGAGGAAATGACTGCATCCACCATAGCCATGAGAGCAGGGCCCAGAAGGAAGTCGGCCTGAGACAGCCCAGCCTGGGGCTGCCAGCCAGGGTGCTGGGGGACATTACCTTGGACACCTCGTTGAACACAGCAAATCTGTCATAGCAGAGGAGAGAGCGACACTGGAGGGTCAGGTTGCGTTCAGGGGCCAGGATAGGGCTCTGCTGGGTCAGGAGGGAGGGCTTCCTGGATCTCCCTGGAGGGAGGAGACAGGCTGAGGGGCTAGCTTCTGCCATACCTCTGCACTCATGTCCTGCCCTGTGGACCCCCAGACTCTCACACCTGGTGTGATGCCTGTATCTCAGTGTCCCCCAAAACCTCATGTGATCATAGGTGTTCTTCAGAGGTGGCTGGGTCCGGAGTGTGTAATATTGAGATTAAGGCTGCATAATTACTAAATCGGACCACTGACTGGCTTGGCACCTGCCCTAATCTGGGTAGCCTACATGAGTAGAAAAGGGACACAGAGAAGCTGCCCTTGTCTCTTCCTTGCTTGGCTGTCATATGCCTCTCAGGTGCAGTTTCTCCCTTGCAATGCCCCCCATGCCTTGCAGTTAACCCATGATGGACTGAAACCTCCACAAGCTGTAGGCTAAATGAGTCTTCTTTTAAATCTGGGCACAGGACATTTTGTCCTCATAACAAAAAAGGTAACTCAGGGACTGTGAGCCAGCAGCTCTGTCCCCTCATCCTTTCTCACCTGATCCTGTCATGAAGAAAAGGCTTCCCCAAAGCTGCTGGTGGCCACAAAGTGAATCAAACAAGGGGTGGCTTGCTCACCTGAGAGCAGGAGCTCCAGGGGCCCTGGGCTTCGGCCACATCAGGGGTTGGCTGCTGTGACAGTCATAGCAGCTGAATGTGCAGCTCGGCCTGGGGCTCACAGGGCCCACAGGGAACTGGGTTTGAAACTGGTGAATTGCTGTGAGTCTGGCATCCAGGAGAGCTTGTCTCTTCCTTTCTTAGTCAAAATGAACTTGTCAAATTTTTCCTTTGAGCGACACTGGAGGGTGACATTCCTTTCTGAGGTCACCACACCGCTGGGCAGGGCTGAAAGGAGGCAGCATGTCAAATGGACTCACAGCTCCCGATGTCCTCTGGGGGGCTGGGCTACGGTGAGAGGAGGCCACCCTTGAGAGCAGACCCCTTACTGAGGCCAGCACCCTGAGTGCCCTCTCACCTGTCACCGCCAGCTGCACGGTGTCACTGCACACTGACCAGCCTGAGGAGGTGTGGTAGTACCTGCAACATGGCCTGCGCTGTGCAGTACCGTCATGCATGAGTGCAACGCAGGCTCCAGTGGAGTCTGTGTGTCCTGGTGTGCTCAACTTCTCTTTTTGTACAGACCAAATTCCTGGGCCTCCAGGGTCCCAGGCCCCATCCCCCCCTCCATGGTATCACAGATCTTGGATCTGCCCAGAACCTCCTCCTCCCCTCAGATCCTAGCTCTCAGCCCCAGGACCCTCCAGACCTCTCAGCAGCAGCGCACACCTGCCCTGCTCCATCCCCACTGCTCAGGGGTAACCCTTTGTCCCCAGGAGGAGGGACCCAGGCCAGCCTGGGGACACAGTCACCTGCCTACACTTAGGTCCTGGGGCCCAGACTCAACCCTGGAAGAGAGTTCCCTGTGAGAGATGTTCTCCGAAGCCTGAGCAGGCCTTCCACTCATGGAGCCTCCTGAGCTCGGGTCTCCTAATGGACCTGGGGTGCGGGGTTGGTTCCCTCCCAGACCAGGGTGTCCCGTCCCTCTCTCCCTGTCACCCAGGCAGAGCAGGGCTGTGAGGGTGAGACTTCTCTGCCAGTCCTGTAGATCCTGGAGACCAGTGCCTACAGGCCACATACAGGGTGTGGCTACCTGAAGGTCAGGTCCTCTTCATCACAAATCGTCACATCAACTTCTGACAGGAACAGGAACTACCTGTGTGGTTTTCCCAAGGCTGGGACAAGGTAAGCTCCAGGGTCTCTTCACACAGAAGTTGGGGTGGCCCCCAGCACACTGCTTTTTTTTTTTTTTTTTTTTTTTTGTGCAGTACCAGGGAATCAAACGTGGGACCATATGCTTGCCAGGCTGGTGCTTATGCCAATGAGCTATCTTCCTGTCCCAGCTCCTTTTGTCTTTTTGATACAGGATCTCACTATTCAGTCAGGCTGGTTTGGAACTCACATTGTAGACCAGGCTAGCCTTGAACTCACAACGACCCTCCTGCCTCAGCCTGAGTGCTGGCATTACAGGCATGAACCACCACTCCCAGCTGTCCTGACTGATCCTCACCTCAGTGATTGCAGGACACAGCAGCCAACAGATGCCGAGCCCTCCAGAGCTGGCCCGTTCCAGATCACGGTTCCCCTGGGCTGCGCCTTCCTCTCATAAGTCTCCCACGGGACTCATCCCTCCGTCAGCCCATCCATCTGCACAGCACGGTCGTCAACGTGGCTGTCCTCCCCCAGCCCTAGAGATGCTCCTGGGAGGACGAAGGCTCCAGCTTCAGGTGAACGAGAGCGGAGACGCGCTGAGCCCCGCCTGTCAACTCACCGGGGCTGTGCAGAGATGCGGTGAGGTGGACAGGGAGCCAGGCTTTCATCCTAAGGCTCTAGTTTCCAGGGCTAAACCGTCCTCAGCACACTTTTTATTTAGAGGAGCTGAGGGAGACACTCCCTTTCTCCGTCTCACCTCCTCAAACACTTAACACTGGCTCTTGTTATGGTTATTCTGGCTTCCGCATCCCAAGAACCGTAGTAAAGGAAATTGCAAAAGCCTGGGAGATCGCTAATGCCCCAGTCGAGAGTACAGGGTACCTGGGCCGTTTAGTGGGGGTACCTACAGCAGAGGCGTCGGTCTTTAAATTCCAAGCCTAAGTTAATTACCGTCTTTTAGTCTGTGGCTGCTGCCGCACCCATCCTAGGTGCAATGCTTTTTGTCACCGCGGCAGCTTCCTCAGCCTGCTTTACCTTTGCGGCATATGCAGTGGTGAGCTCCACTTCCCCCGACCTGCTCTAACCACAGCTCCCTGCTGCTGGGTGAATCCAATCAAGTCTACCCGATTGTGCGCTAGGCCCTGGACTGCTATTGGCCCATTCCACTTACAGGACCCCTCCCCCTTCCAGGGGCACCGCCACCTCTGGAGCCCTGATCCAACACCGCCCCTTCAGGTCTGAACCCTCTTGATTGTGGCCCGACTGGCTGGCACCTGCGCGCTAAGCGCTTTAGGCTGATGAGCTATCTCATCGGGTTGCAGTTTGTGTGCTGGGATTGGCTGCCCTGCATTACGTCCCGCCCCCTTTTTAGAGAAGCCCTGGATATGTAGTTCATTACGTCATTCTTCGCGCAGGGATTACCAGGCGATCATTGCCAGATGTGGCCACACCCAACCCCGTTTTGTACTGGCTTTGAATTTGCCAGGCAGGCGGCGGGCTTTATCTCAGCCCCTTCCCCCCTCATTGCACCCCACTAGAAGTTTCCGTGGAGCTCAGGGCCTGAGCTGCGGGGGGGGGGGGGACAATGCTCTTGAACTCCGCTGGCCCAGCCCCCCCCCCATGGGACCCACACGGGATCAGGGCAGCTCGGCGGCAATGATTGGCCTCAAGGCTGCAAGGTGGACTTTCCTGCACCTGCCGGGGAAGGCTTCTTCCGCGTTGTGCGGTGACCCATAGGCTAGTGGGGCATAGCTCAGGCAGAGCTGGTGCTGGCTTGATCTCCACCCCCCAGAACCCCTAGAAGCAACAACCAAGTGACCAAGGAACACACAGCACCCATGTTTTATTAGCATCCGCTTGCCATGCGGCTCAGAATCCCATCCCACTGAGTGAGGGTACAGCCGAAAGATCGCTCGTAGATCGCTGTCCTTAGGTGGTGGCAGTCTCCAGGCGCCTTCATCTCGGAGGCGGTGCTCGAGAGAAGCGCACTTCCCAATAGAGAAAAGGAAAAAGTGCTGCTTCGCTCGGGTGCCGCCAGGAGCTCGGCCTGCTGCCACCACACCGCAGTCCTGGGTCCTGGAACACGAAGCTGAGAAGTGCAGCAGCCCAGCCCCGATGGAGAAGTGAGGAGTGACGCGGGGAACTCCAGCGTGTGAACGACCCACTGTTGGAGAGAACTGAAGGGATTTGCAAGCTCCTGTGTTTCCAGGACCTTGGCGGGCCAGGAGATGGGAGTGGTGGCACATGCCGATATGTCCCAGCACTTGCGAGGCTGAGGCAGAACTGCCGGGAGTTCCAGTCAATAAAGAAAAACAACAAAATGTGCTCTTGCCACTTAGGCACAACTGGTGCCACCGGACACCTGGAGCACATCTGCCCCCTACTGGTGGCTTTCAGTGCTGCTTGCATGTCCGGATATTGCGCAAGCAATGTCTCTTCCCCTCCCCCCCAATCCTGACGAGGAAAAGGAGGGAAAGCCCGTGCATGCTCCACACACAATCTTTTTCTATGCATTTTCTTACAGGTTTTACATGATGCAACCAGAGGACCCACATACTAAGTGTTTTTGCTCCACCCCCCAACATATAAGCTAAATAACTCAAGGAAAAGCACGACACACCCAAGCGTGGCAGCTTCCGCGTGTCCCGGACGCACTGGTGACCATGTGGCTGGCTCCAGATGACCGATGAAGCTGTGCCCAGGTGGGCAACACTCAGCCAAGGTAGCACTTCCAAACTTATATACAGAAAGTGCCTCCTGGTTGAGTGTTGCGCACCAGGCCACCGTTTCGGCCGCTGCGGCTCCTGCCTCCAGGCGGCGCTCCCTTCCGGCCTGCTGGACTTCAGCTCTGAGGTCACTCCGGAAGCCCTTCCCCCAGCCCAGCCCCACCCTGAGGATGCCCTGGGTGGTGGCCCATCCCCGCGATCAGATGGGCCCGCCCTCCAATTTGGCACAGCCCCTTCCATTTCTAGGAGCAGGAGCTTAATCCTTAATCCCTGATAAACCGCAATGACTGCTTTTAAATCCTAAAAGCCCAACAGAGAAATTTAGGGCTGCCGCTCTATTCCTTTCACTGCCTCTATTCCTTTCACTGCATAAGATCGCACCATGGATAGAACTGCAGCGAGGAATTTAAGGAATCTTTCACAAATTAAGTCAAGGAAAAAGCTAGGATCAGAGGACTAGCAAACTAGAAACTTCTAAGGGGGGGGGAAGGTGGACAGGAGACGGTCGTCTCCTAGGTCAAGCCCAGCCTCCATCATTTCCTGAGATCAGGCCTCAAAATTTTAAACAGAAGCTGGGGTGTGGTGGCACACGCTAGGCCAAGGCCAAAGGACTGCCTCCAGTTCGAGGCCAGCCCAGGCTCCTTAATGAGTTAAAGCCTAGCCTGAATCAAGAGTGAATTGCTGTCGTGAGGGAAAGAAAATCAGAGCATCAGCCAGGCCTAGTGGGTCAAGCCTGTGAGGCGAGTACTCATGAGGCTGAGGCAAAAAGATGGGTAAGAGCTCGAGGACATCCTGGGGCAACAGTGGACCCAAGGCCAGCCTGGAATGTCGAGACTATATTAAAAAAAAAAAAGAAAATCAAGAAATTAGGCCAGGTGTGGCAACATGGCTCTAATCCCAACCCTAAGGGAGACCGAGGCAGGAGGATAGCAGATTTGAATTTAGCCTAGGGAATTTTTGTAGGCCTCAGACCACAATGGAAAACCAGGCCTGGGTGGGGCTCAGTGAGGAGCCCTGTGTGCAGAGGGCCTTTCCTGTGGTACCACGAACAAATTTTTAGGGAAAAAGGCAAATGGGGGAAAAACGATTTCAGCAGGCACTGCGGATTTTAGCAGGGAATGCGGATTTCAGCAGGGACTGGGCCTGAGCTCCAGGAGGCCGTGGAGGGAATGCGCGGGGCGGGGGTGGGGGTGAGGGTGAGGTTGGAGGAGGGGGAAGGGAGATACTCACCCTCTGCTCCTGGCGCCAGAGCTGAACCCGGGGAGAGAAAGGCCGAGGAGCGGGCTGCCACGTCTTTTATAGCCCTGGGCCCCAGGAAGCCACCACCCTGCAGGCCGGGGGCTGGACACTGCTCCGCCCTCCCTCCTACTGTGACGCCCCTGTTCTGGAAAGAGCCTCACCTTCAGGCCTTATGGTGCCGCTTGTCATCTCAGCACTTGGGGAGGCTGAGGCAGGAGTAGTAGTGGGAGTTCAAGGCCAGCCTGGACTGTAAAGTGAGCTCCTGCGTCCATATCACCAAGACACCCCCCTCCCCAAGCCCCTCTGCTTTCCCACCAGGAGTTCTGGGCTCTGATTTGTGGGAACTCACATTTTGCAACCTAGAGACAAGTTAAGGGTGGGCGTGGTCCTCTTACCCTGGGACCTCCAACCCCAGGACGTTGCCCATTGCACTGCATGGTGGTCACTAAGTCACCCAGGGTAAATTTAGGATCCTCCTGCCTCAGCCTCCCAGAATACAGGGATTAGAAGTTCCTTTTTACTTTGCCTTTAATTAGTTTAATTAACGGGTCGGTTCCCCCCTCCCTCTCTGGTCTCTCCCCTCCCTCCTCTCTCCCCTCCCTCCTCTCTCCCCTCCCTCCTCTCTCCTTTCCCTCCTCCCCTCCCTCCTCTCTCCCCTCCCTCCTCTCTCCCCCTCCCCTCCCCCTTCCCCCAGCGCTAGTCCTGGGCCACACCTCTACCCCATAGCGCAGGCGAACTTCCGGCCCTGCCTGTCCTTCGCAGGCAAGCCGGAGAGGCGGCCAGGCCTGGGCGGCATCACGTGCAGAACCCGGAGCAGTGGATAGGGCGAGCCTCGCGAGCTCCACCTCACCCCTGGCGGTCCGCTTCTGCAATGGTGCCTCTCTCATGAGTTCGGGGCTGGGCCCCCAACGCGGAGGCCGCTGGAGCCGCCTGTGAAAATGCTCGCATGTGAAAATTAATTATTTCTTTATTGCAGTTACACTTTTTTTTTTTTAATCACAGGAAAAAATAAAAAATAAATCAGAAAAAAACACACGCAAAAAATGTGATTCTTCAAGTATGGTCATGAAATACTTAGGTGTATTCAGTATATTTTAACTTTTTTTTTTCACTGAGAATCAAACTCAGAATTTAGCGCTTCTCAGGCAGGCACTGTGCTAAGCTATCTGCGGGTCGCCATTTTTACTTTAAAAAAATAACTAATACAATTAATTTAGTGGTACTGGGGATGAAGCCCAGGGATATCTGCCTTCTTTTTTTTAATTTTATTTGTTACTGAGATTTAGATTCACGACCTTGCCCTTGCCAGGTAGGTACTGTGCTGGGTGAGCTATATCCCTGACCCTTGTTTTTGAAATAGGGTCTTTCAGAATTCCTATGGTAGGACTAAAGCTTGAGATCCTCTGGCCTCAGCCTGTGCAGTGCTAGGATTATAGGTGTTTACCACCACCACACCTGCTAGCTTTAAACCTTCAACCTCCGCGCTGAGCCTGTCAAACAGAGGGAATTATAGGTGTGTAGTGTATTTCTCCCCCACAACCAGAAGGGGGGGATTGAATTTGGGCCTTTGCGCTTGCCAGGGAAGTGCTTATTCCACAGAGCCATCTCCCTGGCCCCTATAGTGTATTTTTATAAAGGACAAGAACGCCTTGGGCCCCTGAAATATGGCCCTACTATTCCCTGGGGATACTTGATCTAACACCCTTGATTGAGTTATTGAGTTAAACCGGGGCCACAAGCTCAGGTTACCAAGGCAAAATAAGATAGAAAAGGAACTGTGTGTGGTGGCACTCACCTATGATCCCCAACTTTGGGAGTCTGAGGCAGGAGGGCCACAAGTCTGAAGCCAGCTCTCGATTCCTGACCAGAGGGATGCCAAGTCAGGAAGAGGGAGACATCTGCCTCAGCGGCTGAGCCTTTGGTGCCAACCCAGCACCCAAACCCGAGCTTTACTCTGACCCTGCCTGGTGCTGCTTGTCCAGCCCTTTGGCCCACTGTCCCTCCAGGCGGCTGGCAGGACCTTCTTTAGGTCCTGTGCTTCAGCTTCTCCAACGTCCTTCCTGTCCAGTGCATAGCACCAATGTGGCTGCGAGTCCTGAGACACCCGTGGGCCCGGCCTCTGGGATCGCGAGCATCTCTCTGGATGAGCACTGCACGCAGCAGACCCGGTGCTGGGGCCAAGGACTGCTCAGCCTTACAAGGTCAGACTGTGGGGCAGCAGGTGAGGAGGGGGAAAGAGCCTGGGTGTGCAATAAGAACTCCAAGGAGAGTGGCAGCTCCTGGAGGGTGGGGCAGGCAGAGGTTCCAGTGCCCCGAGCCTTGAAGGTCGTTCTGGCACTGCCCATCCAAGACTGCCAACCTGCTGCTCCTGGAGCTGACTCCTCTTGAAGGGAGTTTCCTTTTTTTTCTTCACGCCGGATGGGTAATGTGCCACGATGTAGCAAGGTTTAAGGGTGGCACGTCTGCGCGTCTCATTCATAGGCATGAACACCCAATCATCACGCCCATGAACCAAAGGATCTTGCAGGGAGTTTCCGGAGAGGGTTACTTTCTAAGCCAAAGCCTCACTATGTGGCCGAGGCTGGCCTTAAACTGTGTATCCTTGTGCCTCAGCCTCCTAAATGCTGGGATTACAGTCATGGGCCACCATGCAGCGTCTCTTGCAAGGATTCCTTTGTGAGATCCTATTAGAACCTTTCACAGACCCTTCCAAATCTCCCTGCTCTCTGAAGAGCTCTCCTCTCCTCTTTCTTTCCTTTCTTCTTTCGCTCCCTCTCTCAGAATTGAACTCAGGACCTTGTGCTTACCAGGCAGGCGCTTATGCTGCTGAGCGCTAGCCCTGTTTTTTTTTTTTTTTTTTGTGCCAGGAATTGAACTTAAGACCTTGTGCTTGGCAGGCAAATTTTTGCTTCTTGAGGTACGGCACTGCTCTCCTCCTGTCTCAGGCATTGTCTCCGGAGTGCCAAGATTTCAGGATTATAGGTATGTACTACCAGCTTTCTGGCAGATTCCCTCTGTACTCTCTTGGGTATGTCATTTTGTAGGAGGATGAGAATGTTTTAAAAGGGGAAATAGAAAAGTTCAAGGTCCTGAGTTTGATTCCTGGTACCCCCACACTCACACACACAAAAAAAACCCTTGAGCCCATGGCTGGGGGTGGGGTGAAGCCCAGGGAGCTGGAGACGGGTGGTGAGCACTGCATGTCCATGTTGGCTCACTGGTGCTCCAAATGCAGCCTGCATCTGCAGTTCTGGGACCATGTGGTGGTGCATGCCTGTAAGCGCGCTGGGAGGCTGAGGCAGGGGGACGGCAAATTTAAGCTCAATCTCTGTAATTTATCAATTTAGTAAGACTGTAGGGGCTGGGGAGATATAGCTCAGTAGAATAAGTGCTTACCTGGCAAGTAAGTGCAAGACCTGAGTTCAATCCCTGGTTCTGCAAAAAAAAAAAAAATGGCAGAATGAACCAATATGCACAGAATATCACATCTAAGGCTGAGGAGGTAGCTTGGTGGTCTAGGTGCCAGCAGGGACCTGGGTTCAATGTCCAGTACTGCATGGTGAGAACAGCCACTGAGACTGGGCATGGTTGCCCAGTCCTATAATCTCAGTGCTGGATAGGCTGAGACAGGAGCATTTCTATGAGTCTGAGTTGCATAACAACACCCTGCACCAAAAATAAATAAATATAAATAAGTAAATAAATAAAATATCACATCTGGAAGACCAGATTGCAGTTGGTGGTCATGAAAAGAAATATTTCTTAGCCATAGCAAGGAGCCAAGCCGGGCATGGTCACACACCCCTGTAGTCCCAGCATTCAGGAGGCAGAGGAAGAATAGTTAGGAGTTTGAGGTCAACCTGAATTACTGAGACTCTGTCTCAACAGACAAACAAACAAACAAGGGTGGGTAGGTGGCACCATGATCCCATCACTAGGGAGGCTGAGGCACAAGGATTGTTGTGAGTTAAAGACCAACCTGGGCTACAAAGTGAGCTCAAGGGCAGGCTGAGCTGCATAGCCCTATCTCAAAAAGACAAAAAACAACAAACAAACAAAACTCCTACCAAAACAGAAATAGCAAGGGACCATGAAAAATCAATCCAAGAGCTACTAGGCAATGCTAAGAAGAACAACACAAGATTTCTCAGTCAGTGAAAAAAAAAAAAAAAAAAAAAAAAAAAAAAAAAAAAAAAAAAAAAAAAAAAAAAAAAAAAAAAAAAAAAAAAAAAAAAAAAAAAAAAAAAAAAAAAAAAAAAAAAAAAAAAAAAAAAAAAAAAAAAAAAAAAAAAAAAAAAAAAAAAAAAAAAAAAAAAAAAAA
>PVKA01013426.1:0-38976 GCA_004027165.1 Ctenomys sociabilis | reverse complement strand
AAAGCAGTAGAGAAGAATTTGACAGATAGACAAGTGAGACAGATAGAATTCCAATTATCTAGGATTAAAACATAAAACAAAAATCCTACAGCCAGTCATTTCGTATTCAAGACATCAGAAATTCAGCACAAGAATACATATTTCAAGCTGTTAGAATAAAGAAACAAATCACCTATAAAGGGAACCCTGTCAGAATAAAGGCAGACTTTGCATCACAAACCCTCAAGTCAAGGAGGGTGAAATATTCCAAGTCTTGAAAGAAAATGACTTCCAACCCAGATGGATGGATGTATCCTTCAAAACTGTCTTTTAGAATTAATGGAGAAATAAGACACTTCCATGACAAAGAACAACTGAAGAAATTCATGAGCACCAAATCAGCCCTTCGAGGTATTCTGAACGATTTATGGTAGAGAGTGATCCAAGACCACCCATAGGAAGAGGACACCAGGCAGGATAAGCAATTAAACAGAGGGGAGGGGCTCGGGAGGTGGCTCAGTGGAATAAGTGCTTCCCCCGGCAAGTGCAAGGGCCTGAGCTCAAATCTCCGGTTCTGGGGAAAAAAAAAAAAAAAAACAGAGGGGAAAGGCAAGGAACCAAAAGCAGATAATAAAAGCCAATACATGTCAGTTTTTACCATTAGTGTAAATGGTGTCAACTCACCAGTCAAGAGAAACAGACTGGCAGAATGGACAAGAAACAAGATCCAACAATGTGCTGCATACAGGAAACATTCAGAGCCAGGGATTTAGTTCAGTGGCACGAATGTCGCCTGGCAAGCATGGGGTCCTAAGTTTGGGTCCTGATATCCCTCCCCTAAAAGAGAAAAACAGTTCCTCCATGCCTATAAGGAAATTCATGGCTGCAAAGTCAAAGGCTAGAAAACAACATTCTGTGGGCCAGGAACCCAGAAAAAAGTAAGGGTAGTTATTCTGTTTGCACACAATGTGATCTTCAGGCTAGGACAGACCAAGAGATGAAGAAGGTCACTACGTTATTTATACATTTATTTTTGTTGTGGTGGTTGATATAGGGTCTCACTGCGCAGTTTGGACTCATAGTGACCCTCCTTCCTCAGCCTCCCCAGCACTGGGATTATAGGCATGTGCCACTATGCCTGGTTTTTCAGGGCTACACAGCATGTGGTACCAGGAACCAAACTTAGGACCTTGTGCTTGCTAGGCAGGTGCTTAGACTACTGAGCTATCTCCCCAGCCCTGACATTACATTCTTTTCTATTTATTTTTTCTTTTTTGGCGGAACTGGGGGTTGAACTCAGTCCCTTGCGCTTGTCAGGCAAGAGCTTATTCTACTGAGCTATTTCCCTGGCCCCTTCACTACATTCTTGTTAAAGGAAAACTTGCAAGAAGAAGAGATATTATGAATGCATATGCATCAAAAACCGGAGTACCTGGCTGGGGATACAGCTCAGCAGAGCAAAGGACAATCACGCGATCATCTCAGTTGATGTGGATAAAACATTTGACAAAATCCAACACCTTTTCACAATAAATACCCTAAAGAAAATTGGAATAGATGGGCTTTGTCTCAATGTGATAAAAGCCACCTACAACAAACACATAGCCAACGTCATACTAAAAGGTAGAAAAATGGAAGGCTGCCAGGCAGGGTGGTGCATGCATATAATCCCGACACTTGGCCAGCTCAGGCAGAAGGATCATTGTGAGTCAAGACCAGCCTGGGTTACAAAGTGAACTCAAGGCCAGCATAACTGCACAGGGAGATCCTGTCTCAAGAAGACCAAAACAAGGGCTGGCCAAATAGCTCAGAGGATTAAAGTACCTGCAAACAGGCTCAGGGGCTGGGGTTCGATCCCAGGGCCTGTGGTGCGGCCCTGCCCTTGGGATGCATCCCACCGAGGCGCAACTGAGACTGGGCACTGGGCGTAGAGACACCTGCCTGTAATCCCAGCTCCTGGGAGGTTGTAAACAGGTGGACCAGTAGTGAGACCCTGACACCCTGTAGGCCCTTCCCTAAAAGAAAAAAAAAAAGACCAAAAGAAACAAATAAGAAACCAAAGTGAAAACAAAAGCTACCCTCAACAAACCTAAAATAATTAAAATAACATGCTTTTGCACAGCAAGAGAAGTGAACAGAGTGCGAGACATCCCATGAAATGAGGAAAAATATTTGCAAGCTGTTCCTCAAAGCATTACTATCAAAAACTTAGAAAAAAACTCTAAAGATCAGACCTCCCAAATTAATTAAACTAGTTAATCAATTAATTTGGTACCAGGGATCAAACTTGGGATCTTGCACTTACCAGGGAAATACTTATGCTGCTGAGCTATCTCCCTTATCCACACCTTCCAAATTTTATTTTTTAATTTTTAATTTTTGTCATTTTGAGACAGGGTCTCACTATGTAGTTCAGGCTGGACTTAAGCTCACTTTGTAGCTCAGGCTGCTCTCGAACTCACAACAATCCTCCTGCCCCAGCCTCCAGAGTGCTGGGATTACAGGCCTGTGCCACCACACCCGGCTATTTTTTATTTTATTTATTTATTTTTTTTTTTGTGGAACTAGGGCTTAAACTCAGGCCCTTGCACTTGCCAGGGAAATGCTTCTTTAAAGGCCAAATTTATTATTATTTTTTAAAAAACTCAGTTTAAAAATGGGCATCTGAGATGAATATGCACTACTTAGAGTAGAAAATATAGTGAATATATTAAAAAAATTCAACATCACAGGTTATTTGAGAAATGCAAATTGAAACAACACTGACATTCCATCTCACTCTAGAAAGAAAGGCTGCCATAAGGAAATCATTAACAAATTATGTTTTTTTTGGCAGAACCAAATATTGAACTCAGGCCCATGCACTTGCCAGGCAAGTGCTTATTTTACTGAGCCATCTCCATGGCCCCTCAATAACAAATTCTGGAGGGGCTGCAGGGGAAAAAAAGGAAGCCTTTTCCACTGTTGATGGGAGTGTATGCCAGGGCGATGGTTCAGTGGAATAAGCACTTCCCTGGCAAGCGCAAGGGCCTGAGTTCAATCCCTGGTTCTGCAAAAAAAAAAAAAAAAAAAGTCCAACGGTGGGAGTGTAAATGTGAGAGAGTAGACTGGTACAACCGCTGTGGAAATTAGTATAGAGATTCCCCAAAAAACTAAGATTAGAGGGGCTGGGGAGATGGCTCAGTGGAATAAGCGCTTCCCTGGCAAGCACAAGGGTCTGAGTTCAATCCCTGGTTCGGCAAAGAAACCCAAAGGAAAAAAAAAAACTAAGATTAGAAGTTCTATTCTACCCATTTATAAATGCCAATCAACTGAGGAATGGATTAAAAAAAAGATGTAGCATTTTATACAATAGAGTACTACTCACCTATAAAGATAAACTCAATGCTTTTATAGGTAAATGGATTCAACTAGAGGCTATACTCATATGTGAAATAAATTAGATTTACAAATGTAGACATAGCCGGCACGATGGCACAGGCCTGTAATCCCAGCACTTGGGAGGCTGAGGCAGGAGGATTGTTGTGAGTTCCAGACCAGCCTGCGCTACAAAGTGAGCTTAAGGCCAGCCTGAACTGCATAGTGAGACCCTGTCTCAAAAAGACATTAAAAAAAAAAAAAAAAGTGTAGAGATTGTATTGTGTCCCTAGTGTAGGAACCTGAAAGAGTAAATAAAATCTGAAGGGCTGGGGAGACAGCTCAGTAGAATAAGTGCCTGTGCCTGCTTGGCAAGCACGAGGTCCTAAGATCAATCCCTGGTACTGCAAAAATAAAATAAATAAATATAAAAATAAATCTGAAAGGTACAATAGATAGAGTGTGCTCGCTTTGGTAGCACATATACTAAAACTGGAAAGATAGAAGATTAGCACGGCGCCTGCGCAAGGGTGACATGCAAATTCGTGAAGCGCGCCATATTTAAAAACAAAACAAACAAAAAACAAAATAGATACAGTGAAAGGGAAAGAAACTTCTCAAAAGGAAAGAAAAATTGGATGAGGGAAAGGAGAAAAGAAGGAAAAAACCGTGTATTTTATACACAGGATTGCTTAGAATTATTGTAGTACTAATTTCTGTTGGCTTTTGAAAGAAACAGGTGATACTTAAAATTTTTATTTTGACCAGTTTTATGTGCTTATATCTGGTATTCTGGGCAATTACTCTGAACTAAAAGTGCAATATAACCATTGTTGAAGTCCTTTTTGGTTTTTTGGTGCGGAAATTGAACTGAGGACCTTGCTCTTGTCAGGCGCCCATGTCACTGTGCTAAATCCCTGGCCTCCCTGGTTTTTTTTTTGTCTTTTTGAGACAGGGCCTCCCTACGCAGTTCAGGCTGGCCTTAAACTCACTTTGTAGCTCAGGCTGGTCTCGAACTCACCGCACTCCTCCTGCCTCAGCCTCCCGAGTGCTGGGATTACAGGCCTGTGCCACCACGCCGGGCCTCCCTGTGTTTTGAAATTCTTCCTTTCTCATGCTTTATTTATTACTTTTATTTTCTTAAAAAAAAAAAAGTAAACAAGATATATTATGCGCAGAGCCGGACGAGATAATTTGGCTGTCTAAGTGCCTGCCTGGCAAACGCAGGGACCTGGGTGCAACCCCTGGCACTTCATGCCGCGTGGGCCCCAGAACCCCAGGTATACGCCATGTTGGCCCTGAAGCTGGGCGTGGTGGCGCCGCTAATCCGAGCCCTAGGGCAGGCGGAGGCTGAGGCAGGAGCATCACAGGCGTCTGGCTGGCCTGTTTAGCAAGACCCTGCACCAACAAATAAAAAGCCGGGGAGGTGGCTCAGTAAAGTAAGCGCTTTCCTGGCAAATGCAGGGGCCTGAGTCCCATCTCCGGTTCCGATATATCATATCACGTAGATACAAATTCGCTATAAGGAATATGATTTACCCCCTTAAAAAAAAAAAAAAAAAAAAAAAAAGCTCCACGCATGCGCTTGTCGGGGTGGGGGAGGTGCGGGGTGGCGACCACAGGGGGCGGGCACCTGACGGCACTGTGCGCCTGCGCAGTGGGCAGCCCGCGGCTTGGAGGTGGTCAGGACGCAGGCGCAGAGAAGCCTGGGGCTGAGCCTGTGAGCCCCCCCTCCGCTCACCCGCACCCCTTGCTGGCTAGTGTGGGCATAGTTATGGTTTTAGCAGGCAATAAATTGCGTCCCACACACCTGGGCAGACTATGAGGGGCCCCCATTCCTAACAATTGACTGAAGAATGGATAACAAAAGACGTAGTCTTTTATACAACGGAGTACTACTCAGCTGTAAAGAAAAACTCATGGCTTTTTTTTTTGGCGGAACCGGGAAATGAACTGAGGCCCTTGTGCTTGCCAAGGAAGCGCTTATTCTACTGAGCCATCTCCCTGGCCCCAACTCAAAGGTTTTATAGGTAAATGGATGCAGCTAGAGGCGATACTCATACATGAAACAAATCAGACCCACATATGTAAACACTGTGTGGTCTCCCTCTGTGACCCCGCCTTTAGAAGTTCCTGACAATAGGTATGTGTGTGGTTTTAATCCTTTTCTGTTTTTTCTTTCCTTCCTTCCTTCTTTCCTTCCTTCCTTCCCTCCTTCTTTCCTTCCCTCCCTCCTTCCTTTCCTTCCGCCCTTCCCTTCCTTCCGCCCTTCCCTTTCCTTCCTTTCCCTTCCCTTCTTTTTTTGTCCTTTTGAGACAGGGTTTCTCTGTGTAGCTGAGGCTGGCTTTGAGCTCACTTCGTAGTCCAGGCAGTGCTCTGGAGCTGACAATGATTCTCCTGCCTCAGCCTCCTGAGTGCTGGGAGAATAGGTATGTGCTACCATGCCTGGATATTTTTAAAATTTAAGATTTTTGGGGCCAGGGAGATGGCTCAGTGGAATAAGAGCTTCCCTGACAAGTGCAAGAGTCTGAGTTCAATCCCCGGTTCTGCCAAAAAAGAAAAAAAGTATGAGGAGGCAGACGGTATAGGGTCCCCAGAGACAGAGGCAGGAGGCCACTAGGGGTGCAGAGTGCTGGCGATGCATGCAGAGGCTGGGAGACAGGAGCCCGAGTCTTGGGTCCAAGGAGGATGGGAGAGAATGTTCCTGTGTTTGCGGTGATAGGCTCAACGGTGCAGGCCTGTTGTCCCAGCAGTCAGGAGGCTGAGACGGGTTTGCTGGGAGTGTGAGCTGAGCTACACAGTAGTGCCCCCATCTCAGAAAAGTGGAACTGAGCCAGGTGAGGCCCAGCCCTGTCTTACCGGGGAGGTGGGCCTCACCTGGCCCAGGCTCTGTGCAGGCTTTGGTCCCTGGTGTCCGGAGATAAGGGTCTGGGTAAGGTCCTGAATTCAAATCTGGTACCAGTGTAAATAGGTCCTATTGGGAGCCAACTTTCCCTGCACCCTGGGCTCTAATTTGCAGGGATCCTCCTGCCTCTGCCTCCTGAGTGCTGGGATGATGGGGTGTGTCACCACACCCTGCTTGAAAGTATGCTGATTTATTAACTTGTAAAAGGTCACCTTGGAAACCTGTGCAGAGGATAGTGTCTAGAGAGCTGGCATTGGGTGGACAGCCAGGGGTGTTGTACTCATGCAGGGCTGGGGCCCAGGGATTGACACATCGTGTCCAGTCAGTCCGGGGACCCAGTGCTCAGCTTTGCAATGGATGCCAGTCTCCATGACCGGTCTCCCCTCTTTCTGTGTTGAGGGGGGACCTGGCCACAGCTACGCTGCCCCTGCAGCCTCTGAGCAGGTGAAGCCCATGAACTTGTACCATACAACCCGTTGGCCTGCCTGCTATGCCCCACACCCCAACCCCAGCACTTGGGAGGTTGAGGCAGGCAGACCCCAGGTTAGACCCTGGCATGAGCAACTTAAGGAGGCTCTGTCACAAAGTCATGATGACACAGGGGATGGGGAGGAGCTGTGTGTGGTGTGGGGCGAGTCAGGTAGGTTTGGGTGCGGGACACAATCCCCTGGCACTGAATAAAGAAAAACTTAACAGTGAGAAACGGACCAAGTTGGCAGGAAAGTATGCTGATTTATTAACTTGTAAAAGGTCACCTTGGAAACCTATGCCTTTTGTCCCACAGACCTCAGGTGTTTGGAGGACAGTGAGTGCTGTCTCAGGGTTCAGTCAGAAGAAAATAAGTAGCTGGGTGTGGTGCTGCCCAGCTGTGATCCCAGCACTCAGGAAGCTGAGACAGGAGGATCCCTGAGAGTTCCAAGAACCCCAACTACATAGCTAGCTCCCTTCTCAAAAGTTCTGGGCTCCAGGATAGGTCATACTGTGCGCTTCCCCCCAGCCACCTGCAGTCCTTCCTCTCTGCTGTCCAGGGCGGTAGGCACCGTAGAGACTGCCCTGTGCAGTCCTTGAGAAGTCCATGGTCTCCTGCATCCACAGGGTGCTGGAGCTGTGAGAGCAAGGGTCCGGCACTCTGTGCGGCCCTGGGATGGAGCGCAGGGTATACACTCTGTGGTCATCACAGCAGCCGAAGTGCTTGACTCTGTGGTCCCCAGGTGGCAGGTGGCTGTCTATGATGGACGGGCAGATGATGAGCTTGAAGCAGGGCAGTGCGTCCTGGCCCATGTGGATCAGCGGGTTGCCATAGGTCAGAGGGCGTTCCCAGGCCCAAGGATGGCTGGCGAGGGCCTGGGCTTCGGCCCGGGCCTGGGCTTCCGCTCTCACCTGGGCTTCGGCTCTCGCCTCGGCTTCCGCTCTCACCTGGGCTTCAGCCCTCGCCTCGGCTTCCGCTCTCACCTGGGCTTCAGCCCTCGCCTCTGCTTCCGCCCTGGCCTGGGCTATCCTCTGGGCCTTGGTTTCAGTGTCTGTGAAACTGCTGAGCAGCGACATCCGTGGCGGTGGCAGTGGCACTAGCCGTGGCCATGGACGTAGTGGCAGTCGTGGTGGTGGTTGGGGAGGTAGTGGCGGCGGTGGTGGCAGCAGCAGCTCTGGAGGCAGCAGCGGGCTCTCCATCAGGGTGCCCTGACCTTTGTTTTCTGGCTCTTGAGTCAATCCTGAGCTTAGAGAGGACAGTGAAGTTGACCAGGGGGTGACATTCTGATAAAACTTTGTTACCTGGTATGATGGTACATACCTGTCATCCGAGCACCTGGGGGGGTGTTGGGGAAGTCTGAGGCCAGGCTGGGCTGTACTGGGGGACCCTGTTGCAGAAAAGAAAATAATGCTTTCCTTCTGTAGACACCAAGTTCAAAGGACTGTCTAATCTGCTCCCATGAAGGACATCTGTGTCCTCCTGAGAGGGGGCCCAAGGGCAGCAGTGGCTCTTCCAGGGCCAGCTCTGCATGCTGTCAGCAAGCTGCCCCAAACCATGGGTCCCAGCTGACCATGCTGTACTTCTACAGCCCCAGAGAGCAGGCTTTCAGTTCTTTTTGGAGCACTTGGGATTGAATCAGGGCTTTCAAGGGCCCGGGAGATGGCTCAGTGGAATAAGCGCTTCCCTGGCAAGTGCAAGGGTCTGAGTTCAATCCCAGGTTCCGCCAAAAACAAAAAAACAAAACAGAACAGAACAAAATGAATCAGGGCCTTCACAAGGAAATACCTGCTAAAGCCGAAGCTACTGCTCAACTCCTTTCTTTTTTTTGGTTAGGGAAGACCTTGTACGTGTTTGGTAAAGTTCTACCCCTGAACCATAGAGGCCCAGTCCAGTATAGGATTTTCTCTGAGAAAGGGTCTCTGTCACCCAAGCTGGCTCAAATTTATGACCCATCTTTCAGCTTCAGCCTCCTGGTGCTATTGGAATTACAAGCATGGCTGGATCACAGGGGTGCTCTACTAGGTCAGAGTGTTTTTTTTTTGTTTGTTTGTGTTTTATTTTATGAGACAGGGTCAAGCTTTGTAGCCCAAATTAGCCTCAAACTCCTAATGATCCTCCTGCTTCAGCCTCCTAAATGCTGGGATTATAGGTGTGAGCCCTCCCCATCATCAGGTGAGTTTTGCATTTAGATGTAAAAACAACGTGGTGGGAATGTCGCCCTGCCGCCCTGGGCCCCACCTTCTCACCTGCACCACGGTTGGGGCTACGTTCATGCTAGAAGCCATCTGCTCCTTCACAGGGTCCTCCAGGAACTCTCTCAGTTTCTCTTTTGGCTGGCCGGGGAACAGCGCGCACAGGCTCTGCTGGCTCCGCCCCTGCTGCCTCCGGCGCCGGTGCCTCTTCTGGAGTCTCTTCTGGTGTGTCTGCTTCCCGCCTGAAGCGGGGAAGGGACCCCAGATACAGCCTTAGCCCAAGCCTAAGCCTGGCTTTCGGTTGTCACTGAAGGTTTTTTGTTTGTTTTGAAGGAACCAGGGACTGAACTCAGGTCCTTGTGCTTGGCAGGCAAGTATTTATTCCACAGAGCCATCTCCCCGGACCCCATTGTAGGTTTTTGACAAACTTTTTTTTTTTTTTTTTTTTTTTTTTTAGCGGAACCCAGAGCTGCACTCGGACCCTTGCCAGGCAAGTCCTTATTCTACTGAGCTGTCTCCCTGGCCCCATTGCAGGTTTTGGAGACAGGTTCTGACTACATAGCCCAGGTTGTCCCTGAATTCAGGTCTTCAGTGCTGGGATTGAAGTGTGCACTTCCACGACGGGGTGCATTTCCTTTTTTTTTTTTAAAAAAAAAAAACAGAGGAGAGGGAGCCGGGTGTGGTGGCGCAGGCCTGTAATCCCAGCACTTGGGAGGCTGAGGCAGGAGGATTGCTGTGAGTTCGAAACCAGTCTGAGCTACAAAGTAAGCTTAAGGCCAGCCTGAGCTGCACAGCGAGACCCTGTCTCAAAAAGACACACACACACACACAAAAAAAAAAAAAAAAAAAAAAACCGAGTAGGGCGTGGAGCCCGGCTCTTGTGTGCACTCAGTTCATAACATGGGGGCCCGGGAGATGGCTCAGTAGAATAAGTGCTTGCCTGGCAAATGCAAGGGCCTGAGTTCAATCCCTGGTTCCGCAAAAAATAAATAAATAAATAAATAAAATAACTACCATAACATGACCCCTGTCCCCACTCAGATGCCAGGACACCGAAGAGCCCACTGCCTGACGTTTTGGAGTAGGCTGTGCTAGATTTGTCCCATCGTGGTGAACACCTAGAAAGCCACAGAGCCACAGAGATTGGTAGGTACACCTGCCTGTCATCCCAGTACTTGGGAGGCTAAGGCAGGAGGTCCGTTATGCATTGCAGGGCAGCCAGGGCTACACAGTGTTTGAGACTCTCAAACAGCCTCCCTCCAAAAATAAGGGCAAAAAAAAAAAAAACCCACAAAATTGTACAGAACATTTTCAGATATTGGACACTGTGTAGCTAGGCCATGATCCCAAAGTAGGGGCAATCAGTGCAAGCTGAGCAAACTAACTGGATTTATTTCACTCTCAGGACTCACCGGTCTCACTGGCGCGAGAGCTGCTGCTCTCTTCCTCTCTGCCCGTGGCATCATCCTCAGAATGTTCATACTCACCTGGAAATCAAAATACAGAAAGTTTAAAAGAGGCACGTGTGAAGGTGCTGGGCTCTCATCAGAGCGCTCGGGGAGGCCAAGGCAGGAGCATCTCAAGTTTGAGCCCGGTCTGGGCGACTTGGTGAGATTTTGTCACAAAATAACAAGGACCAGGGCAGGAGCTCAGCGCTAACAGCCTGGAGATGAATTCTGCAGGCTCCGGAGTGGTGTGGGCTTTACCCTGAGTGCGTGCGGGAAAGATCTGCAGATTGGCCGCTTAAGGATGATGGAGGCTTCTCTGGGCCATCCCTGCAGAGTTAGAAACGGGGCGGAAAACCCTGGAGCGCAGGGCCCTGGGGAGCTAAACGCACCAAGCGCTATGGCAGAGCGCCGGCCGCCCGGGTAGGGCCTGGGCCTGGGCCTGGGCCTGGGAATGCAACTTGCCGGCGAGGACCGGGCTGTGGTTCTCTACCTGGTCCTGCTCCCACCACTCACCGCGCGGGGGACAGCGCCCCAGCTGAGCCCAGTCCTCCCCACCTCTCTCAGCTGAACCCAGTTCCTCTTATTTTGAATAGATTGTATCAAAGTCCTTCACAGGTCAATCACATTTAATTTTTACTTTGCAAAAAAGGGGACTGTCTGTGTCACTAAGTAGCGCAGGCATCCTTCTTCTGCCTCCCAGAGCACTGCGATCACAGGCCGACCGTGCCCCTGAGGCTGGCCCGAACCCCACTCCTGCGCGGGCCCCACCCCGGTCTTCCTTCCTCGCGCCTTTACCTTCAGAAGGAGCTTCCATGTCCGGACGCAGATGTGTCCTGCACTCTGCTCCACTCAGCAGAGGAGGGGCGAAGCCCTGGGGTCTTAAGTAGATCCGGGCGCCTGTGGCACCCTTGCTCCGCCTCCTCCACCCACCAATCTGACCCCGGGTTGTTGCAGCCCTAGGTTGCTTACTTAGATCAGATACAGGTGTTCCTTGATGTAGGGAGGGCTGTGTCTTGCTGGCCCTAGGGAAACAAGGGTGTCATTGGCCAGAACTGCAATGACCATGTCGCGCCACTGAGCATACAGGCTTAACCTTGCCGAGCTCTCTTAGTTTTCCCTTTTATGTGTTACTGGGGATTGAACTCAGCACCTTGCAGCTGATGGGCTCATTTTCTTTTCTTTTTGAGCACTCTCTTTGCAGTTCATGTTGGCCTTGAACTCACTCTTGGAGCCCAGACGGGCCTCGAACTTGCAGCCATCCATGTGCTTCAGCCTCCTGAGTGCTGGATGGCAGCACCACGTCCTCATCCAGCCTGCATACCACACTGCTCTCCGGCTGGGCAGGCTCATGTAATGCAGAATGTTGCGTTTGGGGTAACAGGGAGAGTGCCAGGGTAACTGGAAGCACCTGGCCTGAGTTTGAGTTCTGTTTCTACTGCATCCTTTTGATCTTCTGTTTACTGAGCTTAGTCCTCAGTACTGTGTACTCAGTGCTTAGTACTCAAAAGTGCAGGCCTTAACCCGGCCCCCTGGGGAGCTCGGGAAAATGCGGACACTCTTGCCTGGCATGGCAGCACACACCTGTGATTTCGACACAAGAGGCTGAGGCAGGAGGCTCCACAATGAGAGACCTTGTCTCAAAAACCAAACAGACAACAGCTGAAGTGACAAAGCCTCAGCTCCCTCCAGGGCGACTGAATCAGACGCGGGATTCCAGCCAGACTCTAGGGTGACTGAGTGCACAGGCAGGACAGAGAAGCCCGGTTGGTGTGATGACTTAGGCATGTGATCCCAACACGCGGGAAGCTGAGACAGGAGGGTGGCAACACAGGCCAGAGTGCGGCTCAAGAGAGCGCATGCTGGTGACTACCCGCTTGGGCTTCCCTCCTGTCTTTCTCTCAGACAGGAGCTTGTCCTCCCTCAATAAATACATTCTGGGAAAAAAAAAATTATATATATATATATATATATGTATATATTCTGCTCATAGGAGAGAAAGAGAGAGGGGGAGAGAGCACATGCCTAGCACACATGTGGACTGGGCTCATTCTCAGCACTGCACGAGCGAACAGAGACCCTTGGTAGAGCCTGCAGACTCTCTTGCCTCTGCTTCCTTGGCGAGCTGTGGTGCGAGCTTAGCGCTGGGGTGGTGGCTGTTGAGTGCACATTCCTTGTTCTTGGTCTTCAAAGGACTATAGGAGCCTGTGTGTCCCTGATGTTGTCTATGCGCCCGAGGGCGCTGATCAACTCGGTCCACCCCCCATCCCCCAACATCGTCCTGCACAGGGCTCCCCTGGCCTCTGACATCCAGCTGGCCCTGGAGCCCACATGGATGGCCAGTGCCGGACAGGGCTCCAAGGGTGCCTTGTCTTTAGTTTGCAGCCCTAGGGGCTGGACCAGGCTCTGCGCAAGCTAGTAGAGCACTCTACCAGGGCTGTAGACCAGCTTGGTTTTATCTTGGTTGTTCTATTGAGACGGAGTCCCACCCAGTTGCCTGGACTGAGGCAGCAGAGAGCTGCCACCCTGCTGGGAATGAGCCCAGGAAGCAGCCTATTAGGCCTCTTTTACCCTTGCCCTCTGCTCCTGTGCCCTTTGCACTGCTGCCTGGCTTCCCCCTGCTGTCCCGCAGGAGGTGCTAAAGGTGCGCAGCCCCAGGGGATGGGAACTCCCCGCCAAGGAAGGCGAAGCACAGCCTCACCTGCCTGTGGGATTTTATTATTGTGCAGCAGAGGATCAAATTTGGGGCCTCACATGTGCTGGACCACGCTACCACAGAGTCTCACCCACTCTCATCATTTTGACACAGGGTCTCCCTGAGTTGCTAAATTGCCCAGGCTGGACTTGAACTCAAGATCCTACTGCCTTACTGTCCTGAGGAGCTGGGGTTACAGGTTGTACACCACTCTGCTTGGTTTCATGTCTTCCCAATTTGGCCATCAGTGCTGGAGACCACTGCTTTGTCGCTCAGCCTTGAACTCAGTGTGTAGCCCAGGCTGGCCTTGAACTCATGGCACTCCTCCTGCCTCAGCCTCCCGAGGGCTAGGATAACAGGCATGCACCACCATGTCCAGCAGAAGTGCAGAAATTTAACTCAGGGATGATCCTGTCCCCCCGCCGCATAGGAGGAAGACCTGCACTGACAAGGTGTAGTGGAACAGGAATGAGAGGCAGCTGCAGCAGCTCTGCCCCAGGGCCTGGTTCCTGGAACCAGCAGGAGGGATGGAGTGCAGAGGGCAGTCAGGAGGGCGGGGACTGCGAGCCCATCCCCCCCATCCACCGAAGTGACTTGTGAGGAGCCCTCTTGCAGGAGGGAGTGAGAAGGTCTCATGGGCTGCCTGAGAGCTGGGTGTCCTCAGGAAGGAAGCTGACCAGTTCATCATGGCTCTGGTCTATAATCTTACGGAGACCTAGAAAAGTTTTATAATGCAAATTCTTTTGCAGGCTGGAAGAAGAGGTGGAGTCTTGGGAGTTCAAGATCATCCTGGGCTACAAAGTGAGCTGCAAGACCATGTCTAAATAAATAAATACATAAAATTAAAAAAAAAAAAAAAAAAAAGAAAGGAAAGGAAAGGAAAAGGAAAAAGTGTTGTTGATGAACTTGGGAGGCCCTGGGGGAAAGGGCTGAAGATGGTGGAGGGAAAAGCAAGAACAGATTCCCTCTGAGAAAAAGTGCTACAACTAGAGGAATCAACAGAGTGAAGAGACTACCACAAAGTGGGGGAAAAATACTTCCCCAGCTGTTGCTCAGAGCAAAGATTAATACCTGGAATGTGAAAAGCAAAAAAGAAATAAAAAATTACATTCCCCCAATTTCAAGACCCAATCCAGAAATGGGCATCTGGAATAGACACTTCTCGGATGAAAGTGAGTGGAAATATAAAATAAGTATGTGAAAAAATGTTCAACATCATCAGTCATTTGAGATTAAATTAAAACAACACTGAGATTTCATCTCACCCCAGAAAGAAGGGCTGTCACCAAGAGGTTTTTATTTATTTCTTAGTTATTTAAATTTATTTATTTGTATTTTAACTTGAAGAGTAAAAAATAGAAGCAAAAACAAAGAGAAACAATGACATAAACAGGGTAACATATGATACATATAATTTTCATTATATATATATATGTACATTATAGCTAATTATATATATGTACATGTACATATATATATATTATTATTTTTTTTAATAAAACAATCCAACAGAGATCAGCAATCCACATTAGAAGCAGGTTATCCCGGGGAGATAGCTCAGTGGAATAAGTGCTTCCCTGGCAAACACAAGGGCCTGAGTTCAATCCCTGATTCTGCCAAAAAAAAAAAAAAAAAAATCTAACTAGAAGCAGGTTATCCACAGAAGTTGTTGACTTGAGCCATTCACTGCTCATTATATTAATATGACTTTATATACCTCTATTTTTATACTTTTCTGCTGGATGGTTAAGACCGAGTTAAAGCAAAACCTATATAACAAAAAATGTAACTTTTGTATTAGATAAGGTCAGTAAGGTATCCTCAGGGTTTATCCTGTAACCCTGTAGATCCCTTGTCAGTGTCAGCCATGTAGGTGAGTCACAGCCATTGCTTGACCAACTTGCTGTCTGTGGAAGCCTGAAAGTTTTCTCTGCATGTGACCAAGAGTTTTTTTTTAAATCAAGCAATAGGTTGGGCTGGGTATATGGCTTAGCAGCATGGCACCTGCCCGTCAAGCTTAGGTCCTGAGTTCAATTCCCAGTACAAAAAGAAAAGGACAAGATGTACAACAGACACTAAATGGAAAGAAAATGCTCAGTGGAAAGGGAAACAAGAAGTTACAAGAGTTGAAAGAAATAACAGAAACAAAGCTTTTGTCAATGAAAGCAAGAGTTGAAGGGAGGGGAGTAATGGGGCAAAAAAAAGCAAGGAATCTCATGTACAGGTACTAACTCCCTTGAATGTTATCACTGTACATCTAAAATGTACCAATAAAATTTGAAAAATGCACCACCCTCCAAATAAATGGAACTTAAAAAAAAGTGCTAGAAGACACATCTTTGGGTGGAGACACAGACACATTATTTGTCTATTTTTTCTCTATTATTATGATGATCATGTCTTTTTGAGACAGGGTCTTTATGCAGTTCAGGTTGACTTTGGCCTCACTTTGTAGCTCAGAGTGATCCTGAACTCATAAGGATCCTCCTGCTTCATTCTCCTGCGTGCTGGGATTATAGGCATGCCCAAACATGCCCGGGTATTTATTTTTATTAAAAATTTAAAAAATTGATTCTATTTAGCTCATGCCTGCATACGCACTCCCATGGGAGCTGGCCCATAGAGAGTATACTTCTTCACTGCTTCAAGATGCTGTCTAAACCGGGCGTGGTGGCGCATGCCTGTAATCCCAGCACTCGGGAGGCGGAGGCAGGAGGATTGTTATGAGTTTGAGACCAGCTTGAGCTACAAAGTGAGCTTAAGGCCCGCCTGAACTGCATAGTGAGACCCTGTCTCAAAAAATACAAAAAAAAAAAAAAAAAAAAAAAAAAGACGCTGTCCAAGGGCCAGGGAGTTTTGTTTTTGGTGGAACCAGGGATTGAACTCAGGCCCTTGTACTTGCCAGGGAAGCACCTATTCCACTGAGCCATCTCCCTGATCCTAGGCTGTCAAGTTTGTTAAGTGGTGTAGAAAAACGACGGTAGGCAGGGGACTTTGCCCTGAGTGGACCTTGGCCGACCAGCGGCGGGGCCAGGTGCCCGGAGGGGGCCTGCACTGTGGGGTCACTGGCACGGGGAGCTCTTGGAGGTGGTTTCTAGCCCAACCAACAAGCAGGTTATTTTCAAAGTGGGAACAAAAACAGGCTCTACAAGCTCAAGCTGGGGCCAAATAACTGGGAAAAGCACGGCGCCCGCAGCGCTGGGCACGGCGAGGTGGCCAGTCACAGGCCACGACACAGGTACCGACTCTCCAGCGCGCGGCCTTCCTCTGCACGCGGCCAGCTGCGGCAGCTCAGCGCAGCCAATGGAAAGCCGGCTCAAGTTCTCGCGAGAGGCCCGCGTGCGGGCAGGGCGGCTTCGGCAGCAGCTCTGGGCCGCGAGACCCGCATCTTGGCCCGCCTCCTTGGCCGGGTGGTGCTGTCCCCTCACCTGGAGTGATGCGGCGTCCTGGCAGGATGGGAGAGCAGCACCGTTGGGACAAAAGTGTTCAAAGAACGAGTGACCACTGAGCTGTGTGCGCCATGGGGGAAAGGGACCAACGCCACTATCATGTTGGGCACATAAGACCCAAGTGGGAAGAGCAGGACAGAGGGCCAGGCGTCTTGTGGATCGCAAGGTGTGAGGAAGAGAGGGGTTAGAAAGAGTACACTGAGCGAGAGAGCCAGAGCCTTGGCAAGATTGCCGCGCAGTGCGTCTAATTATCAACGGGTGCCCACAGGCAGGCACAAGGTCTTGAGTTCGATCCCTGGTACCAGCATACAACCCACAAACCAAACCAAACGAAACCCAAAACACGGGCGCCTCGGCCCCGGTGCCCATTCAAGCCGCGGTCAGGTAGGTCCCTGGAGACTCCGCTTGTCTGCTTTCCTCGTGGGCCTGGCAACGTTCCTGTAGCCGTCTCCCATGCCGACATGAGGTGGTGCAGCTGGACAGGATGGAAGGACAGGGTGTGTTTGGTTGCTTGTGGCCCCTTGCTTCCTCCTCCATTTCCTGCCCTGCTGCCTTCCTGCCTTCTCCCCTCCATGAGCTGTTTCTCCTCTGAGGTGCTGCTTGCGCTGTGCCTCCCTGCCTGGGAGCCAGCCAACTATGAACTAAAACCTTAAAACCGTGAGCCAAATAAACCTTACCTCCTTTAACTTTAGGTGTTGGGTATTTTGTCTTAACATAACAGTGAGAAAAGTAAGACACTGAGGCCAGAGGATCACCATGAGTTCAAGGCCATCCTAGGCTACATAGTTCAAAGCCAGCCTGAACTAATAGTGAGAACCTGTCTCAAAATAGCACACAATACTCTGGTTTCTCTTCAGATTGTATAAATCTTTTTTTTTTTTTTTTGCAGAACAGGGGACTGAACTCAGGCCCTTGTGCTGGCCAAGGAAGCATGTATTCCACTGAGCCATCTCCTCAACCCCTCATATAAATCTTTCCCCCACTCAAAAAGACACATGAAGCAAAACAAAAAAATCCTGAGACATCCTGACTCCTCAGACAGTGCTGCTAGGGGTTCAATGTAGCTAGTCCTTGCCCTGTTCCCAGCCTGAGGAAGGACGTTCTTCTGCCCCCTTCTATTGGCAAAAAGCCACACAAAAGAAGACTAAATTCTGTTTCTTTTCTTTTTTTCCTGCAAGCCCTTGTGCTTGCCAACCATGTGCTTATTCTACTGACCTATTTCCCCAGCCCCATTACAATTTTTTTTTTAATTTTTATTTTTTTGTCTTTTTGAGATAGGCTTTCACTATGCAGTTCAGGCTGGCCTTAAGCTCACTTTGTAGCTCAGGCTGGTCTGGAACTCACAACAATCCTCCTGCCTCAGCCTCCTGAGTGCTGGGATTACAGGTGTGCACCACCACGCCCGGCTCATCCCCATTACAATTCTAATTGTGTTTATATGTGATTCACTGCTTTTTCTCTTTTTTTCCCTATGATGGCTTCTGATTTTTTTTTTAATGTGTTTGGCACAGGGTCTACAGGGGCTCACTACATAGATTGGACTCATGGTGATTCTCCTGCTTACAGCTTCCCAAGCCCTGGGATTACAGAGTTTGCCACTATGCCCAGTTTCAGTCACTGTTTCAGTGCACCCCAGGGTGGGGCTGGCATAAGGCTGGCCCAGAGATGGACCCTGGCCCCTGTGTCTGCCTACGCGGGAACTTTAATCTGCTGAGCTATCTGGCCTGCCCTGTTTCTGTGACATGGATCAGTAATGTTGATTTTTAAAAATTATATTTGGTATAGGGTCTACAGGGTCTTACTACACAGATTGGATTTGTAGTGATCCTCCTGTGTTCAGCTTCCCAAGTGCTGGGATTAGAGGTGTGTGTCACCACGCCCAGTCTGGTAACTGTTGCTTTTTCATTGGTCATGACAATTTGAGGTTCTATGTGTCTCACATATCTGTATGTTTATTTCTTTCCCTTTTTTTTTTTTTTAAATTTTCAGCTATTATATTTTTCCTTTGTGTCTTTTTCTTTTGTCCTTTTTTTGAGAGAGTTTCACTATGTGGTTCAGGCTGGTCTTTTTTTTGGTGGCACTGGGGGTTGAACTCAGACCCTTACGCTTGCCAGGGAAGTGCTTATTCTACTGAGCCATCTTCCCAGCCGCAAGGCTGGTCTTGAACTCATTATGTAGCCCAGGATGGCTTTGAACTCAAGATGGTCCTCTTGCCTCCTCCTCCAGAATGCTGGAATTATAGGCACGCACCACCATGCCCAACTTCCATCCTCCAGAACGCTGGGATTATAGGCATGCACCACCATGCCCAACTTCCGACCTGTATTTTATACTACATGAAACACAGTTCTTCCTTTGAAAGAAGAAACAGGATCTATCAGTGTGTAGTTGGTGGAGCCCATCAACACAGAGGTAACAGGAACAGTCATAGCAGGCCCAAACTCTGCCTATGTCCACACCCTACTTCATACCAGCTCCGAAAACCTCACCTACGATGGATCATGGGAGGTCAGAGACCATGTAGTGGTGCATACCTGTGATCACAGCATTTAGGAGGCTGAGGCAGGAGGATCATGAGTTTAAAACCAGCCTGGCCAATCTAGCAACTTGGGAGACCCTACCTCCAAAAACCAGCTTGCTGGAGTCACAGCCATGCCTGACTGATGGGCGGTATCGTCCTGCCCCGCCCACTGTGCCCTGCCCTGCCCTTCCCAGGAGCTATGAAAACTTCGGGTCCTCACCCAGCTCCAGTTGCAGTTCAACCTCAGCAGTCTTCTCTGCTCCAGGCTTCTGCAATAGGGGCCGGTAAGTGTTGCTAACCCCCTCTGAGGCCTGGCCAGGCTCCTGTCCTGGGGAGACCTCCAGTACCTGCCATCAGTTGTCTTGTGTCAACCTGGCCCAAGGCTGGAGATGCTCCCTGCAGAGAGGTCATTGTGTGGGTGGGTACTGTGATGTGAAGAGAATGTTTTTTTTTTTTTTTTTTTTTTTTTTGAGGAGGAGACTGGGGATTGAATTCAGACCTTTGCACTTGCCAGGGAAATGCTTAACTTCATTGAGCCATCTTCCCACCCTGTTTGTTTGTTTTGAGACCAGGAGTGTCTACCTAAGTACTTCAGGCTGGCTTTGAACTCACTATGTAGTTCTATTTTTTTTTTTTTTTTTTGTGGAACCAGGGATTGAACTCAGACCCTTGTGCTTGCCAGGGAAGTGCTTATTCTACTGAGCCAGGCCCTGTAGTTTTTAACTGGTCTGGAATTCATGGTGAGCCTCCTGCCTCAGCCTTCGGAATGCTGGTATTACAGGTATATGCCACCATGCCCAGCTTTTTTTTTTTTTTAAATTTGGTAGAGGGTCTCACTACATAGCTCGGGCTCATAGTGATCTCCTGTCTCAGCCTCCCCAGTACTGGGATTGGAGGCATGCACCACCATGCCCCGTTTCAGTGGCATTCTGGGGCCTGCATGGCATGTACTGCTGGGGATGGAATTGGGGTCCTTGTGCTTTCCAGGCAGGCGCAGACCACTGCACTATCTCCAGCCCTGTTTTTTGCGACAGTCTCAGTAGAAGGCTTTTTTCTTTTTTTAAGAGAGTCTGTGTGTAGTTTGGGCTGGCCTTGAGTTCACTATGTAGCCCAGGCTGGTCTCAAACTCAGGCAACTCTGCTGCAGCCACCCAAGTGCTAGGATAACAGGTGAGCCTTCGTATTTGTGCCTCTGTCCACAATCTGCAGCACCTGGCTCCTGGTTCGTGCTCCTGGCCCCTGCTCCTCCTGAGGAAGGAGGAATTAAGATTCAGGAACTAAGATTCTCCTCCAGGTGGGTGGTGCAGGGGTGTCACAGCTCCCAATTGGGAGCATACAGGTCATAAACACCTGGGAGGGAAAAGGCGGGGAGGAAGAATGTGGCCCAGGGAGCTGGGGGTGAGGGCAGGGGAGGGAGCAGCATCCAAACAGACTGGACAGCCTCTGAGCTACGCCCTTGGGTCACGGCCCCTGTGTCCTGTCTTCCATCCAGACACCTACCTGAGCTTCCATCCTTCGCGCCCAAAGTCTCCAGGAAAGCCCAGGAACAGGGATTGAACTCAGACCCTTGTGGCCGCCTGGAGGTTCTGAAAGGTAAAGGCCTTGGCCCGGGGGACCCCGCTGCACCTGCCCCGTTTCTCCTCATGCTGATTGGTACCCTTCCCAGCATCTATTGGGACTGGGCATGGTGGCACATGCCTGTCACTCTGGCACTCTCGGGGGGGCTGAGGCAGGAGGACTGCCAGTCTCTCCATGCAGTAGTTCAGCCTAGCCTTGAACTCAGTATGTAGCCCAGGCTGGTCTTGAACCCGCAACCATCCTCTTGCCTCAGGCTCCCCAGTGTTGGGATTAGAGGCATGTGTCACCACATTCATCTTGGAAAACCAATTTTAGAAAGACGATTAAGGTTGTCCTTTATGTCAGAATCCCTGGTCTCAAGGGTGACGTTACCAATCTTTCCCATCTCTCCCTAAGGTGTGGGGTGTGTGTTGTGTCCTCTGCAGACTGAGGAAGGCAGGCGTTGACTCTACACCTTCAGGATGCCTTGCTGGGACCTGCGTGGGCTGGGCCGCAGGCTGATGCGCAGGCGGCCCCTGACCCTGAGTGCGGGCGAGGACCAGGGTGGCCGCCTGTCACGCTGCCTGACTACGCTGGACCTGGTGGCCCTGGGCGTGGGCAGCACACTGGGCGCGGGTGTGTATGTGCTGGCTGGCGAGGTGGCGCGGGACAGGGCCGGGCCGGCCATTGTGCTCTGCTTCCTGGTGGCCGCGCTGGCCTCTGTGCTGTCCGGGCTCTGCTACGCTGAGTTTGGGGCACGTGTGCCTTGCTCCGGCTCTGCGTACCTCTACAGCTATGTCACCGTGGGCCAGCTGCTGGCCTTTGTCACTGGCTGGAACCTCATCCTGTCCTATGTCCTCGGTAAGTGCTTGGGGCCTCCAGGCTGGCCTTGGACTCGGTGTGTGGCCAGGCTGGCAGTAACCCTCCTGCCTCAGCCCCCCGAGTGCTGGGATTACAGGCATGCACCACCACACCTGGCATTTTTCCTGTGCTTTCTTTGCCCACTCCCCATGTATGGAGCCTCTTTGGGGCTAGGATTTCGCTCTCCAGGTGGGCACAGCCTGCAGTGGCTGCCCTGTGTCTGTGTCTGTCTGCCTGCCTGCCCTGATGGCTGCTCCCCTCCTGCCGCAGGTGCTGCCAGTGTGGCCCGGGCCTGGAGTGCCGCCTTCGATGGCCTGATTGGCGGCCACATCGCACAGGGCCTGGGTGCCCGCATCTCCCTGCATGCCCCGCATGTGCTGGCTGCCCACCCAGACTTCCTGGCGCTGGGCCTGGTGCTGCTGCTCACAGGTGAGTCTCAGTCTGGCCAGATCCTCCTGCCTGGGCCTTCTGAGGGCGGGACCTTTCCCTCTGGACATTTATCAGGCTTCCTCCTGCAGGGCTTCTGGTGATGGGTGTGCGCGAGTCAGTGCTGGTCACCCGGCTGTTCACGACGCTGAACCTGCTGGTGCTGGCCTTTGTCACTCTCACCGGCTTCCTCAAGGGAGACCCGCACCACTGGCGGCTCACAGAACAGGACTACAGGCTGGCGGAGTTGCATGTGAATAGCAGCACGGGCAGGTGCGCGGGGCGGGGCGGGGCGGGGCGGGCGGGGACGCTGGCTGCAGGGCCGTGTCAGGGGCAGTGGACAGGACCAGTGGGTGATGGGAGGGCAGTGCTCACCTCCCGTCTTCCCTTCCACAGCCTGGGTGCCTTTGGCTCTGGAGGCTTCGCCCCCTTTGGCATGGCCGGGATTCTCCATGGGGCGGCCACATGTTTCTTCGCCTTCATCGGCTTCGATTCTATTGCCACCACGGGTAGTGCGGCCCCTCGTGCCTTTGTTCTGTTTCTGGCCGGGCTGGGCTCCATCTTTGGCCTCCTGCCTCAGCTTTCCATGTGCAGGGATGGCAGGACTATGCTGAGCTCTTCTGTCTGTTGGGGGCATGGCATGGCCCAGGCGTCCCAGCGAGGTGCTGGTGGGCAGGGGTCCACGAGGTGATGTACCTGACCTCAGCCCCATCCTGCAGGGGAAGAGGCCCACAGCCCACAGCGCTCCATTCCTCTGGCCATCGTGCTGTCGCTGCTTATCTGCTTCCTGATGTACTTCGGTGTGGCGGCAGCCCTCACGCTCATGGTGCCCTACTACCAGGTCCAGCCTGGTAGCCCACTGCCTGGGGCCTTCGCATATGTGGGATGGGGAGCTGCCCGCTACGTCGTGGGGCTAGGCACCCTGTGTGCCCTCTCCTCCAGGTTGACTGCCAGGGATTCCCCATGCTCCTCTGAGCTCCGGGCTGGGGGGAGGGAGGGGCACCAGGCCGGCCTGCACATGGTCTCTCACACTCTCTGTTGTCTCAGCCTCCTGGGTGCAATGTTCCCCATGCCTCGGGTCATCTATGCCATGGCAGAGGACGGCCTCCTCTTCCGGGGCCTGGCCCGTGTCCACGCCAGCAGGCACACCCCTATTCTGGCCACTGTGGTGTCTGGGGTAATCGCAGGTAAGGACAGCCCTGCACCTGCTCCCTGCCCTGCCTGGAGAGGGTGTTGTCTGGAGCTGATTCCTCCAGGTCCTCTCTCTTGTCCCTCCAGCCTGCATGGCTTTCCTATTTGAACTCAGTGACCTTGTAGACCTCTCGACTGTTGGGACCCTGCTGTCCTACTCTCTGGTGGCCTTTTCAGTCCTGGTCCTCAGGTGAGAAGCTCCTCCTGGGTACTGGTGCCCCTCAGCCTCCTGGTTGCTGATGTCACCACTGCTGTCACCCCTCCCCCCCCTGCAGGTACCAGCCAGATCAGAATGCAGGCTCTGGAGAGAAGCAGAAGCCAGGGCAGGAAGCCTGGGAACCAGAGACAGTTGGGGGGGCTGTGTCCCTGGAGCTTGAGCCGGGGAGCTCAGGGCCTTGCGGGGGCCTCTGCGTGCTGGGGGCCACCAGCCCTACTTCGAGGTCTGGCCGAGTGGTGTATGGGGGCGCCGTCCTGCTTGGTGAGCCTGGGCTTGGGGGCCGCCAGCCTCCCTGGCGCCACTTTCAGGCTTCCACTGTTTGGGCGGGGCAGCGTGTTGTGGGCCTGTGGGAGCTGGAGTGTGGGTGTCTGTCTGCAGGTCTGGCCCCGCCTTGTCTGCCCTGGCCCTCGTAGGTACAAACTCTTCTCTAGCAAAAGGTCTACTTTGAACACCCTTCCGTTCACTGTTGTCCTCTCCCTTGCAAGTCCTGCTGCTCACAGCTCTGTGCCTGATCCTGGCCCAGTGGCCCGGGCTCCTGCTCTCGGGCAACCGAGCGGGTGCGGTCGGCATTGTGCTGCTGCTGGTGCTCATCACGGGGATGGCCTTGGTCATCTGGCAACAACCCCAGAACCCCGCGTACCTGCACTTCAAGGTGGGTGAACTGCCACGCCTGGTGCCTAACCCTGGGCCTATTGGTCTGGTAGAGGGGACATTGCTGGGACGCCCTGTCCCTCTTGGCTGGCCCTGGGGGTCCCTGAGACCGATGGGTGCTGCCATGCTCAGGTCCCCTGCCTGCCCCTGCTACCTGTGCTGAGCCTCGGAGTGAACATCTACCTCATGATGCAGATGGGCCTGGCCACCTGGGCCCGCTTCGCCATCTGGATGCTGATAGGTGAGGGGACCCTTAGACATCGTTAGCTTCCCTGCGGGCATGATCTCATTGGCAAGTGATGGTCTCTCCACTCCGCAGGACTAGCTATATATTTTGGATATGGCATCCGGCACAGCTTGGGAGAGCAAGAGCCACAGCTGCCAGCTGGGAACCCTCAGAGTGAGCATGAAGACACCCAGTTCTGAGCAGGCAGGACTGTGGGAGGCTGGAGCTCTGGGTGCTGTGGGTTGGGGTCAGGGAGGGGCTGGGACTGTGCTGTGAATTCTGAGTCCATGAGCAAAAAGCTTTGCAGCATTATTATTATTATTTTTTTTCTGATAAGGGAAGCAACTACAAAAGCTTTATTTATCTGTTCAAAGTAACCAGTGATATAGATGCAAAACAAAGAAAACTCAACAATTCCCCCAATAGTATTTTCAAAACTGACGTATTAAATTTAATTTTCATTAGAATGTTTTTTCCCCACACTAATAAATCAAAACCAAGACTCTATATGTGTATGTAAATAAATATATATAAAAGTGATTTAAGTTATTGAGCTTCATCTTCTGGACAAGACTGCCAAGTTAGTCGCTCTTTATAAAAAGCAGTGACATTTTGAGGACACTTCCCCGCTGCCTCTTTTGCCAGCACCAAGTCAGCCTCAGCTGGGTCTTTCCATCTCATGAGAAGCACCAATTCTCACTAACGTCCTTGGCGCCAATTACTCATTCAGGATGAAGACCTCTAGCAGACCTTTCAGGTTGTCAGCAGCATCTCTTTTTTTTTTTTTTCTTTGACTTGCTGTCTTCAGACTCACTGTCAGATAAAGATTTTTTTGTATCAATCTCTTTGTTTACCAGCTTTTTGCAAATTAAGAAATGCTTCAATTAACTCTAGGCAATGTAAATTTTCTTCAGGTTCTCATGTCTGCATTTGTAAGTACCTTCCACTTCGGAAAATACTCCACCTTCCCATTCACTATGTGTTGGTCCAGTACTTTTTCTATCACAAACTCTTTAGGTTCTGTTTCAACTTTTTTTTCAGGAGAACTGGGGATTGAACTCAGGCCCTTGTGCTTGCTAGGCAAGCACTTATTTTACTGAGCCCCTACTTTTTCCATTTTGTTTCTTTTTTGTATTTTAGGGAAGGGTCTTCAGGGTGTTCAGGGTCAAACTTCTAGGTCAGAGTCCAAAGTGATCTGCCTGTTTACAGCCTCCCAAAAGCTGGAATTACAGGCTCATGCCACCACACCCAGTCTCAATTGCTGTCTCAGAGACCCCCTGGGGCGGGCCCAGCCTGCAGGGGGGGAGGGGATCTAACCACCAGGCCCTGAGCCTGCTTGCAGGCGCTTTAATCTGCTATTTGGCTGGCCCTTCCATTTTGTTTCCTACTTTTTGTAATTTTTACTGCAGACTTGAAAAGCTGTTGCTAAGCTATCATCCCACCTCCCCACGCCTCTGGCCCCAGGCCCCTCTCAGTTTCTTTGTGCCTTCTTAAATCTCCTTTACAGCATTTTTATAGAAAAACTTTTTAATTGACTAAAGTTGTCTGTGGGCACATCATCCGTCGGGATGGGAAGAAATCTAGAGCCAGCATAGCCCATTGCCAGGTACTTGTTTTTGTGAGTATGGTGAAAACACTTGAAATCAACTCTCCAACTTGGCAGTGTAATCCTAAGCAAACCAGGCAGAGTAAAACAGCACCGCATGACCTCAGTTAGTGAGAAATCTGAGAAAGTCTGAATCAAACTGGGCTTGGTGGGCCATGGCTGTACTTGCAGCACTTGGAAGGTTGAGGCAGGAAGATGCCTGTGAGTTTGACAGCCTGGTGTACATGGTGAGACCATGTCTTAAAAAATCAGACTAACCAAACAAAACAAAACACAAAGCACATCAAAACAGCAAAAATGGGGCAGGGGAGATGGCCCAGTAGAAAAAGTACTTGCCTGGTAAGCTCAAATGCCTAGTTCAAGCCCTGGTCCTGCCAAAAACAACAAGAACAACAAAAAACCCCAGCAAAAAAGTTGCACTTGGAAGCAGAGTAGGACTGGGGCTGTGTAGCTCAGTGCTAGAGCATTTGTGTGCTGTGTAGGGTTTTGGGCTCAGTTTCCATGACCAAGAGAAAACAAGAGCAGAGTAGAATGTTGGCTAACTGGATTATAGAGCCTTTGGTCAAAAGAATCAAAATTACAGCCAGACGGGAGGCAGAGGTCTAAGCGCTCATATACAGCATGCTCATTAAATACCTTTTAAAAATATTTTAGGGGCCAGGGAGATGGCTCAGTGGAATAAGCCCTTCCCTGGCAAGCACAAGGGCCTGAGTTCAATCACCAGTCCACCAAAAAAAAAAAAAAAATTAGGGGTCAGGGAAGATAGCTCCGCAGTCTAAGTGCTTGCCTGGCTAATGCAGGGACCTGGGTTAGGTCCCTGGCACAATGTGCCAAGCCAGCCCCTGGAACCTGGCGTGGTGGCACAGGCCTAAAATTCCAGCGCTGGGGAGGCTGAGATGGAGGCATCACTGGGAGTCTGAGCTACGTAGCAAAACCCTGTAACAATTTATCTGCACATGTTTCTAGAACATAAATTTTATATTTACCTTGACAGAGCAGGTGTGTGTGTTTAATTCAGCTGAATTTTAATCCCCTTTCCAACCACTGCCCTCCTCCCCTCACTCTATCTTTAACCCCCTTTTCCAATTTTCATTCCTTTTATTTTGGTCTTTTTGAAATAGGGTTTCGCTATGCAGTTCAGGCTGGCCTTCAGCCCACTTTCTAGCCCATACTGGCTTTGGACTCAAGGATGTTCCTCAGCCTCCAGAGGGCTGCTCTTCATTGCTAGTCTTAGTTCATGTATGGGACGTAGTATCTACGTTCATTGTGGGTATCTGGTTTCTATACACGAGGCATCTAAAATCTTATTTTTCGGTTGTTATTGCATTGAATATTGTTTTTCTCCTGTTTTTTTTCTGACAGAACCGGGTTTTTTATCTTCTGGTTTTTATTTTTTATTTTTTGAGACAAGATCTTGCTTTGTGATGTTTTCTCAAGCTTCTGGCGCAGCAGAGAAACAGGCAGAAGGAAAAGGGGAAAGGGGCTTTATTATCTTTGAGAATACAGAGTTCTTTTTTGGGGGGAGGGGAGGCTGGCTCAGACCACCTTGAGGCCAGTCTGGGAAGGCATTTGGAGCTGGGGAATTCCGGTAACCAGCTCCAGACTGCGCTTGCATAATCAGGCTCTTAAAGATCTGAGCTAACCAGCAGGCCCCAAGAATACAGAATGCCGAGAGAATGTGGGGAAGATAAGGAATTCTCTCTGATTGGAACAGAGGGAGGCTGAGGCTTTTATGTCCTTTTGCCAAGGGTGGAGTTTGAAGAGGATGTTTAGATATACCTGATTTGGGAGTCTTCCCTGAGGAGGCGGGAAGGATCAAAGAAAACTGTACCCTGGGCTGAGTTGGAGAGGCAGGGAGGAGGCGGTCTAGGGGAAGACGGGCTTTTGTTTTAAGGGCTCCAGCCATATTAGATGAGCAGTAGGATGATTCAGCAATTCATACGAGGGCCAGCAGTGGTTCAGACTAGCCTTAAATTCACTGGCGGGCTTTGAACTTTCAGCCTCCTGAGTGCTGATTACAGATGTGCACCACTACACCTGGCTATCTTTTGATTTTTAGTCTATGAAATTCTTTTTGGGTTAAATGTTGTGGTTTTATGCAGAACATCATTCACTGGTCCATTATGCCAGTTGGTGTCCTTTGACTGATGGATTGAGCTGGTTGACATTGAGAACTGCCACTGACAGGTCCTCGCTTCTTCCTGTCATTACCTTGTTTTCCTATCCCTGACTCCCTGGGTTTGCCTTCCACTTCACTGTTCCTTTCACCTGATGTATTTGTTCTATTAGACCTGTTGTCATTGTTAGCTTCACTCTCGCTCTCTTTTTAGTTTGCAGAACTGGGGATTGAACGCATGCCCTTGTGTCTGCCAGGGAAGTGTTTATTCCAGTGAGCCATCTCCTCGGCCTCTTCACTGTCTTTTGCTGGGGTATCCTTGGGAAGCTTTTGCTGTGCTGGATTGTAGTCACAAATTTATTTAGGTGGTGGTTAGCATGAAACTTTTATTTTTCCATTAATCTTGAAGCATAGTTTGCAGGTTCTGTCAGACTGGGGCTTGAAACACTTCACTCCAAGCTGTCCTAAGGTTTGTGTTGAGAAGTCTGTTGTACTTCTAAGTGGGTTTCTTTTTGGAAGTGATTTCTTGTCCAATCCCTTTTAAGATTCTGCCATGCTGGACTTCTGAGATTTTGACAGTGATGTTTTCTGAGGGTGGCTATGTGGAGTTCTTGTTTTAGTTTGGTACACAGTCTGGTATGCAGCTCATACATGTAGTGACGCCCCTGTCTCAGGCCCTGTTTCAGCGGCCAGCTCGCTGCTGGGCTAGCACGGCAGGGATCAACCCAGGTCCTTGTGCTTGCCACAAGGCGCTTAGACCGCTGATCCCTGGCCCATATGTGGAATACATGCCTCATTTACCGGCATGTTAAATGCTTTTACCCTATTTGGAAAGTTTTAAATTATTATCTCAGTAAAAACAGCTTTCATGCCAGCTGTGCTGTCTTCTGCTCTTCTGGTTTTTCATTAAGTCTTTGCATCCTACAGGAGCTGCTAGAGCCTTATCTCGTGTTAAGGTGTCTCGCATTGGTCGCCACCGCCAGCCCTGTCTTCAAGCTCTGAGACTTCTCATATGGGTCATTTCTGCTGCCCATACTTTTTTTTTTTTCGGAACCGGGACTGAATTTGGGCCCTTGTGCTTGCCAGGGAAACGCTTATTCTACTGAGCCATCTCCCCGGTCCCTGCCCATACTTTCAATAGAATTTTAAACCTCAGTCTGTCCTTGGAGCTGTTTAATGTACCTAATTTTTATCATGTTTTGCATCATTTTATTAAGGTCTTTTAATTTTTATGTACTTAGTACAGGGTCTACAGATTCTCACTGCACAGACGAACTCATGGTGAGCCTCCTGTTCTCAGCCTCCCAAGTGCGGGGATCACAGGGGTGAACCACCATGCCCAGTCTCAGTCTGCTTTCAATCGCTGTCTCAGTGTGTCCCAGGAGTGGGGCCAGCATGGCATGCCAGCAGCAGAGTCCATCCCTGCATCTGCCTAAGCAGGCATTTTAATCCCCTGAGCTATCTGGCAAATCAAGTAGGTCTTCTTTTTTTTTTTTTTTCTTTTGCTTCTTTTTGAGACAGGGACTTGCTGTGTATTCAGGGTATCCTTGCATTCAGTACATAGCCTAGAGTGGCCTTGAACTTGCAGCAATCCTGCCTCAGCCTTCCAGGTGCTGGGATTACAGATGTGTACCATCACATCCAGCTATGAGAGTCTTTGTTAGGTAGCTATGATTTTGTTTAGTTGGTCCAATATTTTAATATATATATCCTCTGAGCTTGCCAAATGCTGTAGTGAGCTGTCATCTTTCCTGTGGTCTGGTGTCCACAAAAGAAGGGGGAGGGTATATGGATGGATTTCAGGGGTCTGAGGCCATGTCAAGGGAGAAACCTCACTTTGAAATCTGGGTCTGTCACCCACCCATCGCACTTTCCCCGGAGAGCCCAAACCCTGAGCCAGACATTGAGGGCTGCCCGGCCCAGGGAGCTGTGCGCCCTTTGCTGAGATGCAGCCTAAGCCTGAGGTGAAGGCCATCCAAGCCAGGCTTCAGCTCTGTGCGTTCTAGGATGCCTCCCCCATGGTGCCTACCTCACCCTTGGGCTGAGGGGCATCTGGTGCCGAGTCTGTCACGGGCTTGGGTCTTTGTGGGATTTTGCAGGCTGCCAAGGAGTGAAATCCTGCTTTCACAGCCTACCTCCTGGATTCTCCCTTTTTTTTGGCACCAGCACATGGCTTTGATCTCCTGCCATCTGGGTGCTAGGCTTTCTCATGACAATTTTACCACCTTCTTTTCTTTTTTGGTACTAGGATTGAACCCTGGCCTTCACATTGAACTACCTCTCACCATGCAGTTCAGGCTGGCCTTCACTTCGGTGATCTTCCTGCCTCAGCCTCCTCAGTGCTGGGATTACAAATGTGTGACACCATGCCTAGATTCTTCAGACAAGTTTGTGCGCTTCACTTGCAGACAGGGTCTCACTTAAGTTGCTCAGACTAGGCTTGAACTTGGTGTCCTCCTGCCACTGCTTGCCTTGAGGGTGCCAAGATAAGGTGTACATCACTGCACCTGGCTGTACCCTCACTTCAGGCACATCCTTCAGGAGCCTCAGACTCTACATCTGGCGCCAGCCCTCCCTTGTCCCTTCAGTGCACATTTACTGCCCAGTTTCTTCCTAAAGAGGCCATGTTAAATATCTGCTAGAGTCAAGCTCCAATGTGATTTCAAAAATTTATTAATATTTTCATTGACAAATAATTGTATTACATTTACTTTTTATATTACACATATGGGATACAACACCTATTTTAATACATGTATACAGTGTGGAATGACTGGATCAAACCAACATCCTTCCCTTACCCGATTTTTTTTGTGGTCAGACACACGAAGTGTACTTTCTCCTTACTTACATTTTTGCCATTCTGGTGACTATCCAGTGACATCGCATTGTATTTTACCGGGCATTTCTTTGATGAGGAATGGTGCTGAACACACGTCACTTCTTATTGACTACCTGGCAATTTTCTTTTTTTTCTACATGGCAATTTTCTCTGGCAAAGTGCTTAATCTGCTGCTATCTGATTTACCTGCTGGGTCACAGCTTGAGGGATTCCTTTTACTTTCTACATGGGTCCTTTCCTAGGTGCATTCTTCGTCTCTTCTGGTCTACCTCTGGCCTTCTGTTTAATCCTAAGAGTACCATTTCATCAACATGTTTTGTACTTTTGATGAAGTCTAATGTACCCTTGTGTGTTCAGTTTCTTTTATGCAGTAAGACATGACTGACAAACTAAAGACAGTGACAGGAATCTCTGGGAAGTCTGCTGTTCTTTTAAACTCACTGCACTCCCAGGTGGTCTGGTACTAGTTCCTTAAGAGTAACACAAATGGTGGTCACAAGAACAACAATAATTACTATTTACTGGGCTGACACAGTATTCCAGATACAGTGTCAGGGAGTTTACATGTACCTTACATTTAATTTTCACAACAGCAATCTTAGGTAGATTTGGTTTTCCCTATGTACAGACACTGCACATAACGAACATTTTACAGATACAGATGACTTCAAGTTACAGATGTTTCAACTTACAATTTTTCAATTTTAATGATGGTGCAAAGCAAACCCACACAACCACTGATTTCTGATCTTTACGATGGTGCAAAAGCAGAACCACACAACCACTCATATTTAAATTGGGGCGAGCATAATCATAGAGCCACTGATTGCTGAACTTCAGGATGGTGCAAAAGCGAACCCACACAACCACTGATTTCTGATCTTTACGATGGTGCAAAAGAGATCTAATACAACCACGGACTTCTGAACTTCACAATGGTGCGAAAGCGAACGCACATGACCACTTACGTTTGAACTTTATGATGGTGCAAGTATAATCATAGAGCCACTGATTCTGAACTTGAGGACGGTGTGAAAGCAAACCCACACAACTACTGACTTCTGAACTTTAGAATGGTGAGAGTATAATCATACAGCCTCTGATTTCTGAGCTGCAGGATGGTGCAAAAGTGAATCCACAACAACTACTGGCTTCGGAACTTTACGATGGTGAAAAAGCAAACCCACACGATCACTGATTACTGATCTTTACGATGGTGCAAAAGCGTAACCATATAGCCACTAATGTTTACTTTCAGCATATTATTCAATAAGTTACACGAGACATCCAGCACTTAATCATTGAATCGGCTTTTAGATGATTCTGCCCAATTTAGGCTAATGGGAGTACTTCTGAGCACTGTTAAGGTAGATTGGGCTAGGTTCCAATGTTTGGTCGGTCAAGTGTATTACACGCTTTTTTGAGTGGTATTTTCAACACAGGATGGGCTTACCAGGCTGTAATCCTCTGTTACCAGGATGTAACCTATGTTGCACAGGGGTGACATGAGCTATGCTGGCATGTCTCACAGGGAGTAAAGGGCCGGGACACTGAGGATACCCGGTGGGGTATGTGCCATATTCAAGGGCACATGTATCATTTCCCCATGTATTATTTAGCTGGGTTGTTCCCTAGAATGAACCTGAAATGTACTAAAGATGGAATGGTGCTGACAGGCTTTGATGGTGCACTCAGCCAGCCTATCTGGTAAAGATGTCAGGATGAACATGTGATCATAAAGAAAAATAACATCTCTGTGGCCCACATTTGCCTCTAGTGTTACTGGTGATGTTGTAAGTGTGAGAATGACCAGGGAAGGCTTTTCTATGTTAAACTAATTGTGACTCTTCCTCATGATGAGGAAGAATGAGTGGAGGACAGATGCTTCGGTGCCGGGAATTGAACTCAGGGCACTTCACCTGCCAGGCAGGTGCTGTACTGCTGCGCTACATCCCTGGCCCCATACTGCTTTCAAAAGGCTTCTAATTCTTATGAACCCTCAGGTGTCCCTTCAGATGGCTTGCATGCTTGCAAACCTTCCCGCACTCCTCACACACGTGTGGCTTTGTGGTGTGAGTCTTCTGGTGCTGAGTGAGCTGGTGGCCATGGCTGAAGGCCTTTCCACAGTCCTTGCATGTATGGGGCTTCTCCCCAGTATGGATACGCTCATGCTTCACCAGGCTTGACCCGTAGATGAAGGCTTTCCCGCACTCCTTGCACTTGTAGGGCGTCTCGCCAGTGTGGATACGCTCGTGCTGGGTGAGGTGGTAGCCACAGTTGAAGGCCTTGCCACACTCGGTGCACTTGTACGGCTTCTCCCCAGTGTGGATGCGCTCATGCTTGACCAGGCTGGAGCCCCAGCGGAAGGCCTTGCCGCATTCCTTGCACTCATGAGGCTTCTCACCTGTGTGGATCTTCTGGTGCTGCGTGAGGTAGTTCACGCGTGTGAAGGCCTTCCCACACTCCTGGCACTCGAAGGGCTTCTCCCCAGTGTGGATCCTCTTGTGCTGGATGAGGCTAGAGCTACAGATAAAGGCCTTCCCACAGTCCTTGCATTCATAGGGCTTCTCACCACTGTGGATCCTCTTGTGCTGGATGAGTTTGTAGAGGCGGCTGAAAGTCTTGCCACAGTCCTTGCATTCGTAGTCCTTCTCGCCGGTGTGGAAACGCAGGTGCTGAGTGAGCTCATCACCCCTACGGAAGGCCTTGCCACAGTCCTTGCACTCGTAGGGCTTCTCCCCAGTGTGGATCCTCCTATGGATGACCAGGCTGGAGCCCCACCGGAAGGCCTTGCCACAATCCTTGCACTCATAGGGTTTCTCCCCAGTGTGGATCTTCTGGTGCTGCGTGAGCTGGTTCCCCCAGCGGAAGGCCTTCTTGCACTCTTTGCACTCATAGGGCTTCTCACCAGTGTGGATCTTCTGGTGCTGGCTCAGCTGGTAGCTGCGGCTAAAAGCCTTCCCACACTCCGTGCACTCATAGGAGCTCTCCCGGTATGACCTGGTGGCCAGCCGCGACATGGTGCGCTCTCTGGCAGGAAGCTGCTTGCGGGACTTGGCTGCCAACCGGCTGGGATTCCTCTTTCGGCTGGGGTTCCCCTTTCGCCTGGGGCTCTCCTCTGGGCTGGGGCTCTCTTCTTGGCTGGGGCTCTCCTCTCCACTGGGGCTCTCCTCTAGGCTGGGGCTCCCCACTGGGCTGGGGCTCTCCTCTAGGCTGGGGCTCCCCTCTCTACTGGGGCTGCCCTCCGGGCTGGGGCTCTCCTCTTGGCTGGGGTACCCCTCTGGGCCGGGGCTCTCCCCTTGGCTGGGTTCTCCATTTTGGCTGAGATTCCCCTCTCCAGAGCCTTGGACTCTTTCAGACTCACTTTCACTCATCTCATCAGCTGGACAGGAATTGCTTCTGCCAGGTGCACTTCTCTGAAGATTAATTTTATCAATGCTCTTTGATACTGCTGAATTCTTATCTGTATGTGCTGACTCCAAATCTGGAATTCAAAATAAAACACAACAAATCAGAACATGATTTTCTCCCTTAAGAAAAACAACAACCTTATCGTACAAACTTCTCCAGTAGAACCGAACTTCTCTAGTGTGTCACCAAGGGCTCTCCAAGCATGGGTCCTTCTGCTGGTACCATAAAAGCCAGGGGCTACCTGGGGCGCTGCTGCTGGACATGGATGGGGAAGAGGTGCTCTACTATCTGGGCAGCTACCATAATTAAGTAAAAGAAATTCGGGGGAAATCTCAAAGATAGGATGAAAACAAGTATATTCTGGAGATGATGTCCCTGGGAGACCCAAGGGAATAGAATACGGAGTTACGGTGATATCGGACACTGTACAGTTGATATCTGGGTCTAAAACTACTACATCTATTAGCAGCTGGGCCTCTGTTATAAAAGCTGGGAGATGAAGGAAAAGAACGAGCCTGGGCCTTGCTTCCCCTTGGGGAGCAGCGTCAGCTCATCACGCAGACTGACACACACACGCATACACACACATACACAGACACGCATGAGCAGAGGGAGGCCAGGCCCCTGCGTACCAAGAGTGGAAGCACGCAGACAGGGTCCCCAGGGATGCCGGGGGCCCCAACAGGGCCGGCAAACCTGGAGCCTCATGGCTTCACAGGCTGTGATAAAAACACAGAACTGCCACTGCTGAGTGTCACCCGACAGACAGGCACAGAGCAGATCTGCTGTTCCTAGCCATGCACCATTATTTTACTGAGGAAAATGAGTTTTCGAGATAGTCACAGAGCACTGCCAGTCCACACCCAGCACAAAGCTCAGGGACTCTTAACTGCACTTCCAGTCCCGTTGGGAACAGAATCTGCACCTCTTGCTTTGAGGAATTTTGTCTGTCCAGTCCACTTTACACCCCTTAAGCAAATCAGGCCATGCAGAGAGCTGTTTTCTATACATGTGGGTCCCCACTGTCCCAGAGCCCCACTGTCAACAACTTGGGTAGAAGCATCACATCCTGGGCTGAAGCCCGGTTTCTGGGAGGATGGTCCTGAGACACAGCCCGGGCTCTGAGCTGGGGACTAAGAAATGACTATGCAGCACCGGGGCGCAGAGCAAGTGCCTCTGGACAGCCAAGGGCTGCAGCGGCCCCCCGCTGAGCGTTACCAGGGCACCGGGGCGGGAATCTGGCCGGACTCAGGAAGGGGTCCCGAAAGCGGCCGGGCGGCGCTGCGGCTCGGGAGGCGGACGCGACTCACCCAGTGAGACCAGGTTGCTGTAGTTGTCGAGCATCACATCCCAGTACAGGTCCCTCTGAGCAGTGTCCAGGCACGCCCACTCCTCCTGGGAGAATTCTACGGCCACATCTGCGAACGTCACTGCACCCTGGGGACACAAACCGTGGTTCCTGAGGAGGTGGTGGGGGCAGGGAGGAGCCGCAGCGGAGGCGGCAGCGGCCGAGACCGCCCCAGCCTGCGCTCACGGGGGCACCGCAGTAGCCGGCTGGACGCACGCTTCCTGCGGCTGCGGCAGGGATCCGCCTTCTGAGTGCCCCATGCAGACCTGCCGGTGGGAAACGTGGCCCTTCTTTCTGCTGCTAGCTAGCGCAGAGCTAGTAGAGATTCCTATAGCACCCCACCCCCAAGGAAGGAAGAACAGCGAGATCTGCGGAACACGGTGTGTTTTAGAGGGCGTGGTGGTTGCATGTTTCCAAGCTTCAAGTTCATGATCATGCCACATTATATTTTAAGCAGGCTTTTTTATTTTTTAATTTTTGAGTGGGGTGTCTCAACACGTTGCTCAGGCTGGCCTTGAACTCTCCTCAGCTTCTGGAGTGGCTGAGATTCAGTGGTGCCTCGGTTCACGAACGCTTCTGTTCAGGAATGCTTCTGTTCGTCAACAATTCAGTTTGTGGACAGAAGCAAAATGTTGCTTCTGTTTGTGAATTCTGCACCACAGCACAAACAGGACTGTGCCATCTTACTCTGGTTCTGAGGCGAGTTGTTTGTGAACCGAGGCACCCAAGACCATACCTGGCTTACCCTTCCTTTAGAGAGCATTAAAAAAATGATAGCCCACAGACACATGAGTCGCTCCAGTCTACAACAGCCTCACACAGAGCCTGAACAGAAAGCTGAGCTGCCAGGTTCACTCCGAGCTCCACTCTGCACCTCACTCCAATGGTCTGCATTCCTGCAGGCACTCCTGCTTATACAGAGAGTACATGAGGTCAAATGAGTCACATGGAGGTCTGGCAGGTTGCTTTAATGACAAATCTTTAATTTTTTAAAAATGGTTTTTGGTTTTCTTAAGACAGGGTCTTGTTATGTAGCGGAGGCTGACTTCACACTCCAGGTCATCTCCTGCCTCAGCTTGCTGTGTGCTGGGAGTATCCTTGTGGGATACCATGCCCAGCTCGCCTCTGCCTACCTCTAACCGCCACACACAGTGAGGCTGAGGTGAGCACCTTCGTCCCTACCACAGGGAGGGACATTCCCTGGTCTCTACTCAGAAAGGGCAGCCGCAGAGCCTCTGTGCTCAGGTCTGAGGACCAAGGCTCACTGACCTGACATGATGCTTCCCTCAGAGGCTCTGCTCGTTCATAGCTCTGGCTCTGCTCTGGACAAAAACACTGAGCACAGAGGAGATAGAAGGACCTGTCCAGTGACCAAGTCTACAGCTAGAAGGCAGGCATGGGGCTTTCTGGGGCTTCATTCATGGGAGTGGAGAGACCAGCTCTGGCAGGTGGCTTCGCAGGCTTCACAACAGCATCCGGGAGCTCATCTCATTTCAAGAAGGAAAGAGATGCACACTTACATGGGCCACGCTCTCAGCTCGCAAGGCTGGGTCGAGCATCTTGGCATTTCCTCTATGGGAGACAAAACCCGACAGGTCAGAGCTGGGGGTGGGCAAACACATCACAACAGCTGCACTGGGTCCCCAGCGACACAAGGTGACTTCAGTCCATCTTTGCTTCCCAACACATTCGCATGCGCACACACACAGACTCCGCATTCAAGATGCATCTGGGAAGGATTGAGAGGATTCTGGAGAGCCACACGCTCCCACTCGCCAGGAGTCAGCTGGACACAGCCTCTTTTGAAGTCAGCCTCCTTTGTTCATCCACTGATGTCTTGGGTTGAAGACATACTCCAACACTAGCATGAAGGTGGGTCAGCCCCTGGGGAGTGAGTGGGAGGAGGATGGGGTGTAAAGAATCTGGTCTTGCCCAAAAGGTCCCAGCTTTGAGGCTCTGCCTGGTGATCCTGAGGTAATTACGTCGCCATCCCTGCAGGGAAGAGTTGTTTTAGGTGTGGATTGACTACACTGGAGAACCAACCCAGTGATGCCAGTGAGGCCTTGGGGTCACACAGGGTCAGTTGGGCTGGAGATGAGGGTAACCACACAGACCGTCAGTGCCGCTGGGGTGTCAAAGCCTGTGTGAGTACACTGTGCAGGGGCTCACCCGCCGCCCTGGGATAAGCAGACTGTAAGTGACACTGCCTAACGCACGCAGGACACTGAGTTGGCTGCAGAGATGAGAGACCAAGAAGGCTTCACATTATCCATTTCGTTCACTGATTTACTTACCATGGCTCTGGGGAGCGAGCCCCCCTGTGTTCACCAGGCTCCTGCTCTTCACACTGAGCTGCGTCCCCAGCCCTTGTGCTCTGTTTACAAAGTGAGGTTTGCAGACTCCTTCGGTCCTTTATGAGGTTAGCTATCAGGGTGCAGCGCTCTTGAAACAAAGCTGTGCCCATGGACCGGGGAGACAGCTCAGTAGAATAAGTGCTTGCCTGGCAAGCGCGAGGGCCTGAGTTCAGTCCCCGGTCCCCACCCCCCCAACACACACACACACACACACACACACACACACACACACACACACACAACACACACACAGCTGTGTCCATGCTTGTGGGAGGAGAGGCCTCAAGGTGCTTCTTCATGTGGGACACAGAGGACTGTATTCTTTTTCTTTTCAACAGGACTGTGTGACCCAATTCTAAGAAATGAGAATGCAAAGTGGGGTGTGGTGGTACATACTGGGGGCCCAGCATCTGGGGAGGCTGAGGGAGGAACATGAAAGTTTGACCTCAGCCTAGATAGACCTCATCTCAAAATAAAGCCTAAGAAAGGGCTGGGAATGTAGTTTAGTGCCAAGATCCTAGATTCAACCTCTACCATTGAAACAAACAAACAAACAGACAGTATGTCAATAAATGAATAAAAAATCAAAAAGGGGGCTGGAGCTGTGGCTCAGTGCTTCTTATCCAGAAAATGGCCCACTCCAGGAGTGAGCAGGTGCACTGTGCTCATGACTAAAGCTCAGAATGGAGTGGCTTGGGCAGTCAAGAGCTCTGTCTCTCACAGAAGTCCACAGGGAGATTGTTGCACACGTGATTATGTCACCTTAGTGCCCAACAGCACTCGGAGTTGCAGAGAGACTTAAAATTTGCTAGGCTCCATACTTTCAGAGAGGGAGGATAATCCTGAATGACACCAGGGGGCCCAATGGGTCTAGCGCAGTGAGGTGGATGATTCAGAAGAGAAAACGGTCTGGCAGAAACAGAGCCCCACCAGGCAGGGGAAGCCCTGCACTTGTCTCTGTGGCTCTGATGCCAGCAGAAGATCAGGAGCCAGGCAAAGTCAGCGGCATCATGCCAACCCTGGGAAAGGCACACGCCTGGGTGTGACTTCGACATCTGCTGGCTGTGGAGCAACGTGCCTGTAATCCCAGCCCTGCGGGAGACTGATGCCAGACAACTCCAAAGCTGAGGCCAGCCTGGGCAAGTCAGTAGACCCTGTT
>PVKA01013425.1:0-55038 GCA_004027165.1 Ctenomys sociabilis | reverse complement strand
CCCATCTCCCCCTTCTCTCTCCCCTCTCCTCCTCCTCTTCCTTTCCCCCTCCTCTCTCCCCTCCAGTGTTTTCTCTACATGCACACCTCTGTCTGGTATTGCTTCCTCATTGTGGGTATATCTGTTCTTCTCTTTTATCAAAGGCCAGCAGGATGGGATTTAACTATGTTGTATTTGTGTTATTGACACAAAGCCTGGTTAGTAGTGGCCATTAAACAAATGCTTACAGATAGATGACCCGTGAGATAATCAAGGGCATCTTACTGATCTGTGCATCCTCTGGATTAAGCTGCAACACCAGGAGGTCTTCCTGGAAGGGACCACCTGATGTGGGCAATTCCTAAAGCAGCAAGTCTGGGAGCCAAGGGCCCAAGGAGACCCTGTCTCCCACCACCCTTCACCCAACCGCACACCTTCTGTGTGCTTTTCTTTGCTGAAATGTGCAGCAATGCAGGGCTTCTCTGGGAACTGACCTCCTTGGCCCTGTTCCTCAGTCCTGCCACCTTTAAACAGCTGTCAAGACCTACCATTTGTTCCTACAACTGCCTCTCACCTGACCCCCTCTGCTAGGGTCCTGCATCTGGAGGTGCCTAATCTGTTTTTAAATTGGGGGGGGATTATCATCTGGTTGCAAAGGAGGCTTAAGGAACCAGCTGAAAGCTACTGGCACATAGCAAAATATTTTATTTAGACTGCATGTTAGAAATTAGTACCTCAGATAAGTTTTATAAGTATACTTCATTTAAGTTGATTAAGCATCCAGTTATATATACACCAAAGTATACACAAATACCAGTGAGAGAAGGATTACGTTAGGGAGGCCCTAAGCAACTGTTACGTTTTTTGTGGAACCAGGGGTTGAACTCAGGCCCTTGCAGTTGCCAGGCAAGCACATATTATATTGAGCTAGCTCCCTGGCGCCTAGAAAAAATTATTTAATTAAGAAAAAGTCCTAAGGATCTCACTATCCATCATTTTTGTCCTATGTTTATTTTATATTTCCTGTTTATTTTATTATTTATATATTTTTTGTTGTTTTTTAAAATTTTATTTTGTAGAGTCAAAACAAAACTTAAAGTAAAAACAAATAAGCAAAACAAATACAGAAACAGTAACAAACAATACATGTGGTACAGAATTTCAAAACATGAATAAAAATTTAACAATACTTGTTGCATTGCATATTTTCATTAAATCTGTTGCTCAGGTTAATAGATATAGGTATGCAAGATTGATCAAATAATTAAACATTAATGCTTGTTTTCAGTAAACCTTAACGTTTTTCTTGTCCTTTATTACAGTTTTTAAAAGTTATGAGCATAGACTAATTGATAAGATATTGGAAATGGTGTACTGTTAGAAGAATAAGATGAGAGATATCAATAGCTCAGTTTCTTTGACTCATGTTCCTTCTCTTTTGTTGCTGGACAAGTGTTCCCAAAGGGCAGCTGCAGCATCATTATCAGGCAGAAGCTGTGAGTTTCCTCATTCCCTGTGAAGGAAGGAGCGGAATTTGTTGTCTCGGTGGTGCTGGACAGTGAACCAGGGACCTCATGCAGGTTAGGTCAGGGCTCTACCACCAAGCTACCATCCCAGACCTTCCCGCTTCCTAAGGAACAGTCACTCTGTGTGTAATGCAAGGTATATCCACTCCTGTTTTCTTTTGGCCTTAGGTCCCCTGAGTCATTGCACTGCCTCTCTTGATCAGAAATGCCTTTGGCTGTGCAGTAACAAACATCTCAGGTCCACTGGCTTACAAAGAGTTATTTGCTCACTTACTAAAAGATTAAGAGGCCTGTAGTCCAGAGCCACCCAGAGATGGAGCCAAGATTCTCCTATCTCTTCTGGGCTTTTGTTCCACTTATCACTTCCTGACCTCACACTTCGCCTCCAGCAATCTCATCCACATTCCCAGGAACAGAAAGGAAAGACAGCAAAGGGTAGAAGCTGAAGGCAAGCGTGTGCTGAGCCTGTGTTGCTTTTTTGGGCAAACACTTTTCCAGAATCCTAACCTCGCAACCTGCTGTGTATGACTCAATGACCAGAAGGACGTCACTTATGGCAGGTAACTTGGGAAGGTGGAGCTGTGGACCGAGGTGGGCCAGCCAAGCAGAGGTACCCACCACACCATGCTCTAGTTATCACTTGCTTCCCTCGCTCCAAGTGCAACAGTGTCTGTCGTAGGAGACTTCGGAAATGCTATTAATTGCCAGGAGAAGTATTATTTATTGCTTGTGTTGTAACACAGTTTTGAGGCTAATAACTCAAGTCTGTCACCTTTGCAAGTTGCAGGCTGAAATTGTATCATAGCTGCCTTTGTATCACTTCCTTCACCTAGCTCTTTGCTCTCCCCTATCTCCACTTCAGAGAGCCCTTTTATTATTTACAGTCTGATAAAAGGCCACAGCCTCCAAGGTGGAGGAGCTTTCTCGCTGTCCTCCTAACCCTCTTGGATCCCAAGTCTTCACCCTAGAGCCACCACTGTTTGTGGTTCTGCACAGCACAGAATACCTCACATTGCATGGTGGTTGAGAGAATGTATATTCTGTCTCTCAGTCTGGAGCTCAAAGCCCACAGCCCCAGGGAATATGCCCTATTCAGCTCTACATCCCAAAGCAGCCCGGTGCAGAGTAGGTATTCAAGACGTGTTGGCTAAGTGCGTGCATATTTTGCAATATTCCATTCCAAACAAAAGAGTCGGCAATTCTCACCCAGTGCCTATAACGGCCCCTCTGATGCAACCTGATGAGAACATCTGCGGTCCTCTGTGACTATTGGCTGCTGTCCTCTGTCCTCAGCCAAGGCGGGGACATCTGTGGCGGCAACGTGACTGTCGACCCATGCTTTACATGTCCCTCTGCCCAAAAGTGCAGCTGTTTCCTGGATAGGAAAGTAAGAGGATAACAGAAATCAGAACAAATAGCAGTTTCAGCCTGCAACTTGTAAAGGTAACAGACTTGAATTATTAGCCTCAAAACTATGTTACAACACAAGCAATAAATAATACTTCTCATGGTAATTAATAGCATTTCTGAAGTCTCCTGCTCCAGACATTACTGCACTTGGGAGGTGTGGTGCCACTGGTTCCTCATAAGAACATCTCACGCTGGTTAGTAAATAAGGAAATGAAGAGTTTGTGCAAAGCTGCAGAGCTTGTAAGCGGCAAAGGTAGGCAGAGTCTTACTTCCCAGCATGCACCTGTGAGGCACGCAGTGGCAGCTGTCTTTTGCAGATGGGGAGACTGCAACCCAAGAGATCAGGTGCTTGCTGGGTACTGGCCACAAGGATGGGCTCTTTCTGTGAGGCTGTGACAGTTTGAATCACAGGGCTGCCCCGTATCTACATTCTGCTGTAGACCATCCTGCGGCCATGCTCCAGTTCCCTCATCTGTGAAATGGGGGTAACTGTTGATTTCTAGGGTTCATATGAATTTTAAGATGCAATCACTGTCTATTTCATTCCCTTCTCTATCCTCACTGCCTAAAACAGCGCTTGAGTTATGGCAGGTCTGCAATAAATATTTGTCAAATTAATAGAGAATTGAATATAATACAGATGAAATCAGCATGTAATGAATGTTCATACAGTATATAACATCTTATACAGGTTCGATGGAAACAAAAAATGTCCTCCCCAACCAGTACACTGTGTTCAGTTTAGTTGCCCAGGTTATGGTTCTTGTTCCAGATCCAGTTGTTCCTGTCTCTTAGAAATAGCTGGTAATTACTGTATAACTGGTCGCTATGATGCACATTGTTTAAACCAGTCCCCAGTTGACAAGCCATTCTGCCACTGTATTTCCTGATTGCTTATCCAACATAAACCCTACACCACCAGAGATTGGAGCCTTGTACACTGAGAATGATCCTGATTAGAGCCTCCAAATCCTGGCTGTCATTTCAGTATTCCTGCTTGTCATTACATCTGGTGTATCAGACTGACCTGTTTGGTCACCAGTTGTGGCCCTTGTAGACAGAGAAAGGACCTCTCTAAGTCCCAACAGGAAGGTGTGCCCTTGAGATTTCTCGTGTCCCCTTGAAGACCTGGAGGAATCCTGGTTCCCCCACTTGAGTGGTTTACATTGAGCCCCAAAGGAAGTAGGATGCAATTTGTCTGTCAGTCAGTAGGCCTGTCTCTCTGCCTGCCTGTTTGTCTATTCTGGTAAGAACCCCCAGGGGCACGCTAGTTAGTCAATCTGTCAGCCCTGTTTAATTCAAGTGGAAGAAGAGCTTGGCCAACTATGGTTAAAGTCACCCTCAAGGGAAGGGGTGTTGGGATGTTTAACCTCTGAGTGCTACTGAGTGAATGTGTGAGTGGGTGGAATGGTCAGTGGGCTTCTCCATGTGTGCACCAGGCCTGAGCAGCGCCCGTCAAGGTGGCTAGGGGGGCCTTCATCTGTGATTCGGTGGTGATCCACATAGGGCAAAACAGAGGCCCCACACCCTCCTTTGCTAAGTCCCTGTGTGGTGGACAATCAGGTGGGCATCTGAATGGTTTCTCTCTGAGGGGCACCCACCCTATATCTGTTGCCCATTGTTCAAAGGTGCACAACAGTGGACTTCACTCCCCACTCCTACCTCATCTATTTCCAGCCAACTGGACCAGTTCCAGTTTGTTGTCTGGTGAGACAGAATCATCCAGAATCTACCCAAGATGACCACCAGCAGTGCCTTTGAGTTCCACATTTTGACTGAGAAAAATTGGACTGTCAGCCATGACAAGTGAGCGGCACCCAGTCAGGCCTGGATGGACAGGACAGACCCATCTATATCCAATTGGACCCCCAAGAGTCCATGGTCATTGCAAAAACCAGGACAATTCTGTGACTTTCCTAGTCAACAATGGAACAGAACTTTGCCTTCAAAAGTTTCCTCTGTCAAAAAGTTACCTTCACCAGGGCACGTGGGGCTCTTGCTTTTTGTCCCTTCTACCAGGCACAGACTAGCCACCTGGGAGGACAGCTCCTTTGTACCAAGCCTGCTAGCCTCCTTTTCATCCCTGAGAGAAAGAAAACACCTGCTTCAGACTGAGACAGATAACTGTGATCCTGAAGTTCTCAAAACTCGGCTCCCAGAGGCATAAAGTCTCACCTTCAAGCCTGGACATCAACCATACAGCCTCACCACTACCCCTACTGCTATCAGATGTCATGGAAAGCACAAGGAGGCGCCCAGTCGCACATCAGCCCAGCAGACCCTAGATCACCTGGGGCAAGATCTCTGTGTGGTCAGCAATGCAGAGAAGGTGTCTTCCTCTGTGTGGGAGCCGCTCCCATAAGCGCCTCAACTGGGAAAATCCTGAGATAAAAGGCCGGCTCACTTGGTCTCAGTTGCCACAAGGGGGAAGTTAAGGGGGCTTGCCGTAAAAACTCTCCCACCTTGGCTCCAGACCTGCATCTTGCATGACAAGAAAGCCGTCCTAGTTGTCAAAACAAACCCACAAGGTCAGCTTCCAGGCTCTCAGATTCAGCCTAAGCCAGAGGAGCTTTGTCTTGTTCTTCCTGCAGACCCTGAGTCTGACCTGCCTCCTCCTCACATTCATCAACCCGAGTTGCTCAGCCAGCTGTGATGCCCCCACCACTGGATCTGTCTCCTGCACCACAGCCTCCTGCTCTCCCAGATTAATGGCCTTGGATTCAATTGTCATAAAGGGTTAAGGATTCTTCCACATTGGCTCTGCACCTGTGCACCCACCTGCCAACATGGGACAACTATCAGCAATTCCTTCTGACTATCCTGACACTTGGGTGAGCACAGTCCTTCCCTGAGCATGGCCAAACAGGAACTGTAACTCGACAGAGGGCCATGAATCTTTAGATCAGTACCACACTACTCTCTTGGAAGACCTCAAAGAGGGAGGCAAGAAGTCAATAAACACCTCTGGAGGTACTGAAGTTACCCCTTGGAGGCCCCCCTGAAAAGAAATTCTTCCAAAGCAGATACTGTGAGATTGATGGAAACCATTGAACATGAATTCCAGTACATGCCTGAGAGCCTATGCCTCTCCTAGGATGTGACTGGCCTCCCTTACACTTTGCATCCACCATTCCAGACCTGATGTTGATTCTGACTGTATCCTGGGGGGAAGAATAGAACCTACATCAGTCTGAAGTGCCTGATAATCATAACCCTGAAATCGTGGGGGACTCATTTCCAGAAATGTAGACAAAAGGCTCTCCCTGGGGCTTACTATCAACTAGGCCCCCTTGGTGATCAATCTCTGTCCCAAGACACCCCCAAGATACATCAAACAACATACTTCACCTGTCTATAAAGCCAGTTCAGTGTCTCTAAGCTGCCAATGTCATTGCCATTTCCTTCCTTAGATGTTGCCTACACAAAAGCTCTGCTTCAATATCTGACAGAAACTGGTTACAAGATAGGAACTCCACAGATTTCTTAATGCTGCTGACTTCTGCATACTTACTTAGACTGTCTGTCCCTGGCAGCTCTAAGAGCTGCCTCCCTCTTTGCCCCCACACTCTTATGGCCACTGTCCTTCTGGTTAAGAAAGTTAGCAAGCTTATCATAGACTGAGACCTAACTGTCTAGATGCTACATGCTCCACTGGAAAAACCTGCTATAAAAGGAGGCTCCCCTGACAGATGCTGAGTACATCCTGTTTATGGATGGAAGTAGCTCTGTTAAGGATAAAGTTCAACAGAGTAGATATGCTGCGGTCTCCTGGGACAAAACAGTTTTGGCCAAACTCTTCTGCAGGGATGATCTGCACAGAAAAGTGCTTCCTGCTGCTATTTGGAAACTTTTTAGCAATGACACAAAATAATCTGGTCAATTCCTACATCTGCTAATCTGAGAAACAGATCTGATGCTAAAAATATACAACAACCATTTTTTTTTATTCTTGTTTTGAAATTCTGTACCACATGTATTATGTTACTCTGTTTCTTTTCGCTTTTCTTTTGCTTTTACTTTTTTTGTATTTAATATAGAGTCTATTGGGTCTCACTACACAGATCGGACTCAGTGATTCTTCTGTTTTCAGCCTCCCAAGAGCTGGAATTACAGGCACACACCACCATGCCCAGTCTTAATCCTAGTCTTAGGGTGCTCTGGGGGTAGGGTTGGTATGGCACGCCAGGGATGAATCTGGTCTCTGCATCTGCCTAAGCAGGTGCTTTAATCTACTGAGCTATTTGGCTAGCCCTAAAGATCCTCCTTCTCCTCCTCTACCTCCTCCTCCTTCTTCTCCTCCTCCTCTTCTTCCTCTCCTCCTCCCCTCTCCTCTCCTCTTCTCCTCTTCTTCTTCCCCTCCTCCTCCTTCTTCTTCTTTTGTATTTAGTACAGGGTCTACAGGTTTTCACTACACAGATCAGACTTGTGCTGATCCTTCCTGGTTTTCAGCCTCCCAAGTGCTGGGATTGCAGGTGTGCACCACCATGCCCAATCTCAGTTACTATCTCAGTGTGTCCTGGGGGTGAGGCTGGCACAGCATGCCAAGGATGGAACTTGGGTCCTTGTCCTCTGCCTAAGCAGACACTTTAGTTTGCTGAGCTATCCTCTTTAAAATAATAATAATAATAATGATGATGATGATGAAATGACACAGAATTTCACTAAACAAAATAATAGGAATTCATTCAGGATTGTTACATTGCATAATGTTGTCTTCAAATTAGTTGTTTACATTACCAGATATAAACATGCAAAACTGGTAGAAAACAGAAGTTATAAGAAATTAAAAAGTAGAGAAAAAATTTTAAACATTAGCTGCTCCTTTAAATAGAACAGCAGAAATCAGCAGTATAATTATCTAAACTATCCTGTATATATACATAAATACATCATTTTTCCTTCTATCTTTGTTTCTTTCTTTTGGAAATCACTATAGAGATTCTTCAAAAAGCTGGGATTGGAAGTCCCACTCAACTCAGCTATTCCCCCCTGTGTATTTTTCCAGACTGAAAACATCATATCACAGCAATACGTGTACACCCATGTTTATAGTAAATTTAGCAATTAGTCATAGCTGGGTCCTGGAAACAACCAAAATGGCCATCAACTGAGGAATGAATGAAAAAAATGTTGGCAAGCCCAATGTCCTGATTCAATCCCCAGTACCGCAAAAAGAAAAAAAAAGGTGGTATTTTTACATAATGGAGTATTACTCAGCTACTAAAAGGAGAGAAATCCAAGGCTTTTTATAGTTAAATGGATGCAACTAGAGACCACACTGGTAAGTGAAATAAGTCAGACCCACATGTGTAAATGTCATATTGTCTCACAATACAAGAGTAAATAAAATATGAAAGGTACAACAGAGACTGTGAGAGGAAAAAAAAAATTTTCAAAGGGAAGGAACAACTTGGACAAGGACAAAGACAAAAGAAAGAAGGCAATTTGTTGCAGCACTTACAGAAAACAGAGCTATACAGGTTTAAGGGGAGACCATCTTTGGTGACAAAGTGGCATAGTCACCTTCACAATCCTGTTGAACAGAAGAGATTGTTGCAGCCAGCTCTGAAAAACATAGTCTGCCATGTTGTATCTCAACGTGGGGAGAAAATGATGGACTGATCTCTCCTGGCCTCTGTATCATCATCTGTCAAATGAGAAAGGTGAGTGTGAGGGTCTCTAGCACTCAGGAACCCCAAATTTCTGGTCCTGTAAGGAAGGGAGATGTAGTATTCTCATGAAAATTCCTGATGAATCATGTCTGTTTCCTATTATTTTTATGTCTCCGAATGGAATGTGAGAAGAATACCTCAACCAGAAAGCAAGCATGGTGACTTCCCAAAAGAATAAGAAGGGAGATAGGAGGGGTTTTTTGTTTGCTTTCGTTTTTATAGGACTTCAAAATGTATAAAAAGGAAAGAGAAAAGGAAAGAAGGGGAAGAAAGAATGAAGGAGGAGGAAAGGAAGGAAGGAAGGAGGTAGAAAGGAAGGATAGCTGGGGGAAATCATTATTTAGAGTAGAAATCAGGTTTTGTTTATTATTGGAATTGAACTCCAGCACCTGACACTGAGCATTTAGTGACCTTCAAAGAATGTCTAGCATTTAGGCGAACATCTGATACCACATGGAAAGAAAAAGCAAAGACAACATGCAGTGCCCTGGCCTGACAGGTGTCCACATTGTTCACTCCCATCACCTCGAAGTCTCTATTCAAAGTGTCCTTGTCTGGGAAACATTCCTTGACCACTCCTTCAAAACTTAACCAGTGGCTATCTTTCGCTTTTAATTTTTATGCTTAGTACCACATGCCATCTTACCTGTTATAAATCATTCCTATTTCCTTATTCATTTATTTTGTTGGTTGTATCTTTCTTCTAGACTTTAAAACCAGAAAGATAAGTATTTTAGTGCATTTCAATCAGTGTCCTTGCAGTAAAAAGTGCCTTAGTGCACACACACACACACACACACACACACACACACACATGCTCAACATATTTGGGTGCTCAATAAAAAGTAAGGGTTCATCAGATGCTAAGAATGGTCTCATGAATTGAACTGTGATTCCCAGCACCTTAAGCCCGAAACATTTGTTGAAGTACATACCACCCTGAACTTCAGAGTATGATTTTATTTGGAAAAAGGGTGCAATTAGTTACGATGAAGTCATGCTAGAGTAGGGCTGGCCACTGTCCTGATGACTGTATCCTTATAAAAGGTAGAAATCTAGATGTAGACACATGGGGAGAACACTATGTGAGTGCTAAGGCTAGATCAGGGCAATGGTTTCTTAAGCCAATATCTTGGTCCACTTTGTGTTGTGATAAGAGAATACTACAGACCAGGTCATTAAAAAAACAATTCCGATGACTTAATTTTCCATAGTCCTAGGGCCTGGGGAGTCCAATTTCAAGGTGCTGGCACCCAGTGAAGGTCTTCTTGTTGCACTTTCACACAGGGGCAGAAGAAGGGCAGCAGTGAGCTGAGGACAGCTGGGGAAAGGGGTCAGAATGTGAACCCATGTTTGTAGCAGCACAATTTGTCATAGCTAAATCCTGGAAACAACCCAGATGCCCATCAACTGAAAAATGGATAAAGAAGATGTGGTATTGTTACACAATAGAGGATCATTCAGCTATGAAACAGGGTAAACTTGAGTCTTTTGTTGGTAAATGGATGCAACTAGAGAACATACTCTTAAGTGAAATAAATCAGACTTGCATGTGCAAATATTGTATTGTCTCCTTAGTGTGAGAACTTGGAAGGGAAAATGGAACCTGAAGGGTACAGTAGATACTGGGAAAAGAGAATGAACTTATTCAAAAGAAAGAGTTACTGAGTTGAGAAGAAGGACAGGAGAGGGATTGTAAGAAAGATTTATCTATGTATATAAGCAGGATGGTTTGGACAACTGTGCTGTGCATTTCTGCTGGCCTATGGAGAGGAACAGATAATACTCAGTTTGTTTTTTTGCCTTTTTTTCAATTGTTTGTATTTTTTTCTCTTCTTAATTTCTTATGCACTTCTTTCTTCTTCTAATTTTATATGCATGCATCTAATAATATGAATAACTGGTTGGAAGACAGCACTATGTATTACAACAAATGTTGTGAAATTCATATTACTTTATAAGTGAAATTCTGTATTACTTGTAATTTTTTTTTCAATTCTATTTGTACTCTCTTAAAAAAATAAAAATAGTAAAGGTCCTACATTTCAACACTACTGTTTGTAGCTTCGATTGCCAACTTCTGACCTTTGGGGGTCTCCTCAACCTCTAGCACCACAGAACACCAGAGATGGCCCCAAAACCCACTAGATCTAAGAGTGACACATGCAGCAGACACTTGGCAAGTGTCTTCCAAGCCCAAAGTAGTATGCATCAATTAGGTTAAGATGTCCAGTTTGTCAAACTTGATTATAGTGGTTGTAGAAAATGAATACAGATGATTTATGCATCTGTAAGCAAATGGAGACAAAGAAGGAGAGGAAGAAAGAAGAAAGGAGGAGGGCAGGAGAAAGGAGGAAAAATAATAACAGAAATAGTTGCTGGTCTGCAAAGCCTTTTATAGAAACAACTACCAATACCTAAAATTTAAGATCATGTAGCCTACATAATTTATGACAATAAAGAGGCCCTCAAATAAATACCTTATGTTCAAGTTCATAAAGAGGCCTATAAAGGTCAGGGATAAAGCTCAGCAACATAAGTGCCTGCCTGGCAAGCACAAGGTCCCCAGTTCAATCCCCAGGACAAGTAAATAAATAAACAAACAAATAGGCTTATGCCTTGAATGTGCTCCTCAGAGTTCATGTATTAGAAACTTAATTTTTGGTGCAACAGTGTTGAGAGGTGGGGCATGAAAGAGGCAGTGAGCCTGAGAGATCTTTGTACTCCAGAACAGACTGATGCTGTTCAAGAGGATGCACACTGGCTCTGAAAAACTGGCATCTTCAGCAAGAACGATCTTGCTGCCCTTCCTCCTCCCTCTCACTTGAACTCTTTCTCCATGCATCATGGTGTAGATCTAGAATGTCTCCCCAAATGCCCACATACTCTGCGGCAGCACTTTCAGAATGTGATTGGCTCATGGGGGTGTTGGACTTGCCAGTGGCTTCATCCACTGATGAATTTAGCAGCTGAATGCTCCAGCAGAAGTTGGGGCCTAGGGGGAGGTGGCTCACTGGGAACATGACCTGACATCTTCCTCCCAGCAGCCTCCTTTCTGCTGTCTACTTCCTGGCTGCTATGAGCTGCGCCACTTTCCTCCACCAGACCCTTTGACCATATGGGTTATGCCTTGGAGCTACTGACCATGCACTAAATGTGTTTGCCAAAATAAACCTCTCTTCTCTTACCCTGAAGGTATAGGTATTTGTCCCAGAGACCAGGAAGGGAATTAAGACACTGCACGATGCTTTTCTCTCTACGATGCCTCAAGAGGCCCTCACCAGATGACACCCCTCCAGCTTGCACTTCCTAGTCTACAGAACCATGAGTCAAACAAACTTCTGTTGTTTACCATTTACGTGCCTGAAGTATTCTTATATAGTAGCATGCAACAGACATATAGTGTGAACTGTTATTAGCTCTACCTAAGAGAAGTTGTCTAATTTCAACTCTACTTTGTTTTTTAAAAAAATCTTCCCACGTTGAATACTACATTTCAATAGTCATTTCATCAATCCTTTCTTGTGCAAGTACCAACATGTTCCTAAGATATTTTCATTTATTACTCTAGTCCAAAGACCTGGGTCCTACACAGAAACATACCATTTTTCCTAAATTTTTAAGCAAAGTACCTATGACTTGTATTTTCTTTTTCATTTTTGCCATTGCCCTCTGGCAACTCCTTTTCTGTATACTAGTTCTCAAGACTTAATTAAAAGATAATTAAAGATCAAGAACAGATGTCTGCTTGCTCTTTGGAGCTTCTACATACTGTTCAGTATGGTTTATGATGGATTTTTATCCTAAAGAGAAATAATAAAGAACTATCTATTCAACAAACCCACACAGCAGAGATAAAAGGCATAAGTAAAGAGTTAAAAGAAAGTGGAGCTTGTAGGAGTTCTTTTAATGTGCTTGGAGCTCAGGGATCAGCAAAATGAATCTGTTTTACGTTCTTGAGCTTGATGATTTTGTGCTGCAGGCAAGCAAAATGCAGCCAAGCCAGCAAGATTCCTGCTATTTAACCTGGAGTGAGATGTTGGGCTGGAAGATTTGGGCATGTGCTGTTGGCTGAAGATGATGGTTTTCAGGAAAGGTTTTTAGGAATGAAGGACACAGTTGATCTCTTCCTTCTAAGTTTGCCCAATTAGTTGACGAAGGTGATGCCTAATGAAGAGCTAAGTATATAAATTTCAATTAAGATGCTAGTAAAGCTGCACTATGGAGGAAATGAAAGGGAAGTGGAGGAGTTAGAGACAGTTTTCCCAGCAAAGAATCTGAGGTTTTAAGCCCCCTGTGAGAGGCTGTTTTGTTTTAAACTCCTTTATGTTTGCATTAAAAGTCACAAGGACTTAAATATTCTTATACCTGAACAAAGTTTACTCTTTTCAAATATCCCTTCTTTAACACAGGGACTTTCTCAGGAGCTAAAATGCAGTGTTTGCCAGCTCAGGGTTGATCTATGTATTTTTCCTCCAATGTTTTAAAAAAAGTGAGCTGGTGAATAACTGTGGTACGTAAGACATTGGTTGTCTCAAGGGCCAAGTGAGATAATAAAATATGAAAAATTTTATTATCTGATAAATGTCCATGATCTAAAGTATGTTGGTTTTCCTAATAAGTAGATAGTGGGAGGAAATATGCAAATACTTGTATAATCTTAAGTATTTACATAATTATTTATTTAATTATAACTAGCATGTGGAAACTCATCAACTTTTATTTTTGTAAATGCCACCAGCCATGTATTTTGTGAGTTGGTTTCACAGACACTCGGGCATTTGATCCTCACTATCACAGAGCAAGGAGCTTAGGCGGGTTCAGAGTGGGTCCAGTTATGATCAATAGAGCAGGGAACTGGGCTTCTGGTCACTCTTTTCCCTGCAAGGGAAAAGGGCTCTTAAGGGTGAATAACATTTCTATGGTCTTAATGATGAGTTAAGGACCTTGTGCTGGTGAGTGTGTGAAAACGGTGTGCCTCTCTGTCAAAACTATTGTGTGTGCCACATGGAGGCACATCCCATTAGGGCAGAGCTGGTGTGGGGTCCGAATTCTAGGGAAGCTCTGAGCCTTTCCTCAGTGCTTTCGAAAGTGTGACCAACTCACCGCCCCCATGGGCTTTTATACTTACAACAAAAATTGTATGCAGAAATTTCAAGCCTTTTTTCCTTAACAGATCCCTCTAACATGGAAAGATTCATTTTTTTCAGGAGAAGGGTGGGTACTGGGGAGTGAGCCCTGAGCGCTCTACTACTCAGCTACACCTCCAGCCCTTTGTATTTTTTGTTTTTTGTCTTTTTGAGACAGGGTCTCACTATGCAGCTCAGGCTGGCCTTAAGCTCACGTTGTAGCTCAGGCTGGTCTTGAGCTCACAACAATCCTCCTGCCTCAGCCTCCCGAGTTCTGGGATTACAGGCATGCGCCACCACGCCCGGCTTTTTGTATTTTTTGTTTTAAGACAAGGTCTCACTAAACTGCCCAGGCTAGCCTTGAACTTGCAATTTCCCTGCCTTAGTCATCCAAGTAACTGGAATTACAGGCATGGGCCACCACAAATGGCTCATCCAGAGATAATGAAGCCACATAGCAGGTTTAAGATTCTCCAACTTAAATTAGGTTAGCATTTGCATCAAATATAAGAAAGAAGGGCAACACGCAAGTTTGTTCTCCCCTTAAAAACCCTTAGCTCCTACGTCTCCCATTTTCCCATTCCATCTAAACTATAGAAACAAAACATCACACAAAGTCCTAGGGTTCTAGGCATAGAATCAGCTAGGTTGGCGGGGGTGGGGGGGTGGGGGGCTGGAACTACATGAAAAGTTTGGTTCATACTAAAGGTATCTATGCACCTGTCCCTTGCGGCGGACACCTTAATATACAGGAAGTGAACAAAGAACCACACTCAGATAATTCAGGAGGAAAACCAGAAATCTGAGGCCTAAGTTTCGAACTCCAGCCTCCTGTGCCTTTATGAGACTAAAGAAGGCTCCTCATAATCTCTACTTTTCTTCAGCAGCTTGAGGAGCAGGGGAGGGAAGTGAGAGCCTCCAGGGTTATTCTGCAGAGAGTCCTTCACCCCATCTGCAGCAACTTCTGCAGGGCTCACACCTGGCCTCTCCGTGCCAGGTCCTGAGACACACAAATCTCTGCATAAACTTGCAGGCCTGCCGCTGGTCTTGGCAGGTGGAAGAGGAAAATACACTCTTCTCGAGCTGATGGAAGAAACATACTCTGCCGCCGGGACCACCTGTCCTAAATGGAGGGCACGACTAGCTCGGAACCAAGCTAAAGAGGTACTTGCGAATGTAAAACTCTGCAAGGATACCGAGTACACCGAGGCCTCTGCTACCCCTACATCTCCAGGGCTTCCAGGAACAAAGGCACAGAACTGTCTTGGGGCAGGAGGCTCACGTTAGGACCGCCCATCTCCTTCGATTTTGAAATTTTATTTATGTCTCTGGAGATGGTCCAGTCTCCAAATCCTGGTAGACGAAAAAGGAGGCGGGGAGATTCTGCGTCTCGGGAACGTGTCGCGTGCTAGCGTGCAAATTCTGTGCCTGCAGCTCAGCCGGTTGCCCGGGCGCCGGCTGTTTATTCAAGTGTGGGTCAGGTGAGCCACCTGGGGCACAGATCCTGCAAAACGAGTCTGAGAGCTGGGCGAGCTCTTGTAGGTAGCAGGGTGCAGCCACCGAGCTAAACACCAACCCAGGCGAGGAGGCGCGCGGGCGGGCGGGCGCGGGGGCAGCGCTGGGCTGGCCGTGCGGTGCCCCTGGGGTGACTCTGCCCACACGGAGGACACGCAGCTTCCGTCCAGGAGCGGGGACAGCATTCTCCAGGGGCTTGCCGAGAGCAGCGATCTCCCACGCAGCCGTGCTCTGTCCTCCGGACTGGGACACGCGGGGACTCTTCTTTGCCCAGGGGATATTAAGGGATCCAACCGTGTGTCTGATCCGGGAGCTCGTGAGGACCCCGCTTAATCTCACTTCCCTTTCTTTACCCCACCACAGCCTCTCAACGCCTCTCTTCACTTATTTTGACTTCCGGAAATTTAGTTTTTCCATTGCTGAGCTTGGCTCCGAGACTCGAGATCCTGAATGGGCCTAACTTTGAGCGCAGGTGCTTGGATCTCCGCACGGAAAATCAATGCTGGAAAATAGGAAGTAGGCAACGGATCCCTTGGGAATGAGGAGACCAAGAGATGGAGGGCAGGGTGGGAGAGGAAGCAAAGGGGACAGAGAAAGAATTCAGATGCGTTGCATGCATGTTCCAAAAGCCTTGTGAAAGTAATTATTATGCACTGCAAGCACAAACTAATACAAATTTAAAAAATAGATCCCTGAACTGAGAGGTGCATGAAATTCTCCTTTTCAGAGTCCAGTCAGTGTCTTTCTCTTAAACTAGCTTCCTGCATTTCTACCAAAAGATATACCTATCTGTGGACCCTGACACCAACACACACACACACACACACACACAGTCTGAACCTCCCAGCCAGAGAGACCTGAGAGGGAAGAAGCCCAGCCCAGGCTCCATAGGCCTCCAACAGTCTGATCTTCTGTGGGACTCATGAGCCTCTCAAGTTTTGATGAAGTCCCACAGGCCTGTAGGCATCTGTGCTCCACCTCAGCCTGCTGGTCTCCACACACCAGGTCTTGGTGGGACCACTCTTCGTTCCGGAGCAGATTTCCTGAGGCATAGGTGGGTTTCTCTGTGCTGTGGCTGCCGGCGAACCTCAGATGAGGCAACTCCCAGCATGGCCCTGCACAGCCCTTCTGCTCCACAGGCTTTCCCTTGATGGACTTTTCCACTGAAAGTCAAAGAAACTAACTTTTTTAAAAAAGCATTTCAAGATCTTAATATACTTAAATGCTGCATCCAAATACAAAAAGAAAATGCAAAACTCTCAAAGTGCACAACCTAATGAATTTTTTACAAAGTGAGAATCCACATTTGTATATAATTCCCAAGTAGATTATAAACAGTACAGAAATTATTCTTGAGCAGGACAGTAGTGAAAGGGCTTCCTGCCCACAGAAGACTGTAAAATATTTGGGCTATTAGTAAAAAATATTCAACTTTATCTATACAATAAAAGATATTCTGGGATCTCATACCCCTTTAGACAAAGCTTTCTTTGCAAAAGACCAGGACGTTTTTTTTAGCATGTACAAAGAGGTGAAAGCTAGCTGGCATTACTTAGCTGACTTCTGATTGGAAAAGCACAGTAACTCACTAGGTAGTTGAGCTCCAGTGTAGGATTATGCCTTACTTCTCAAACTTATCCTCTACTGACCCAATTTCTGTTCAGGTCACCTGGCATGCACAGCAAGGAAAGAAAGAAAGAGAAGGATGTGAGAGCAGAGAACAAAGATATTCCAAAGCTCTCAACTTTTTCATACACTGTGCATGGATTTATTTCCAGACAGCACACCCTCTGTGGAATAAGGTGGCCACTCTTTTTTTTTTTTCTTTGTGTGTGTGTGTGTGTGTGTGTATGTGTGTGTGTGTGTGTGTGTGTATGTATTTTAGGGAAAAGTCTACTTGGTGTTCAGGGTCTCACTACTAGATCGGACTTGTAGTGATCATCCTGTTTGCAGCCTCCCAAGAGCTGAGATTATAGGTGAGCACCACCACACCCAGTCTCAATCTCTGTCTCAATACACCCCAGGAGTGGGGCTGGTACAGCAGGCCAAGGATCAAATGCTCAGCCCCTGCGCCTGCTTGCAGGTGCTTTAATCTGCTGAGCTATTTGGGTGGCCTATGGCCATTTTTTAGGAGAAACTTAAGAATATCCTGCATCATGTGTTTATTCCATTCCTAACCTTTCCTTTGGAAAAGAAAGAATTCCATATTCATACCCTATTGGCCACCACTTTGGAAGCATTTTAAAATGTAAAAGCAATCTTCTCATCTGTGTAACATCACTGGGATATGATTCAGAATTCTCTGCCCAGTTCATGGCACACAACCCTGTATACAGACGGGTTGTGGGAAAAGGATCCTATCCCAGAAAGTAGTAATAGAACAATTTAAGGCATGGAGAACTGAAACAGACCTATATTTTCTTTTTTATATGAAAAAAGTATTAGAAGCCAAGTACTATTTAGTTTAAATGAGGTATATCAAGCATTGACAACAGTGTCAAATGCTTAGAAAAAGAGCATCTGTCTAACTGCATGATATTTTCTTTTTTAGGCTGGGGGTGTGGTTCAGGAGAAGCACTTGCCTAGCACGTGGAATGTCCTAGAACCAATTCTCAGCACTGCAATCAGTCAGTCAGTGTCAGTCAGTCAATCAATGGAAAGAAAAAAATTAGGTTAGTTCTCCTTTAGAGAAGGAAAAAGAAAAACTTGGGGCCAGGGAGATGGCTCATTGGAATATGTGCTTCCCTGGCAAGTGCAGGGGTCTGAGTTCAGTCCCCGGTTCCACCAAAAAAAAAAAAAAAAAAAAAAAAAAAAAAGGAGAAGAAGAAGAAGAAAAGAAAAATTTGTGTGAAAGATGGAAAATCTTAGGGTCTGCTAGCAAGCCCATCAATCACTTTCTGCCCTGTAGGTGGGAGCCTGACAGTCACCATCATTCTGGCACAGCTGTGCTCATGGGTCAGCTCCACATAATGGACATGGACTCAGCAAGTGCTATGCTTATAAATAGCAGCCTTTATTAAGTACACGCCTCAGAGGTATGCAGCACTCCAGATGGCAAAAGGAACGTGAGGCCAACACTTTCCTTTACAAAGTTTGTCATCATTGCCAGTGTGCAAAACTGTAATCCCAGTAGGGTCTCACTACTAGATCAGACTTGTAGTGATCCTCCTGTTTGCAGCCTCCCAAGAGCTGAGATTACAGGCGAGTGCCACCACACCCAGTCTCAATCTCTGTCTGAACATACCCCGGGAATGGGGCTGGTACAGCAGGTCAGGGATCAAACCCTCAGCCCCTGAGGCAGGAGGATCACAAATATAAGTCAATCTGGGCAACTTAATAAGACCCTGGGTCAATAAAAAAAACCAAGGGCTGGAGACGTAGCTCTGTGAAAAGAGCTCAGGTTCAATTTCCAGTAGTGCCAAAAGAAAGTTATCATAATCTTTCAATAAAACTCTATATCAAAGTGTCTTTACCCTCATCTTTGCTTATTTAGTGATTATCTTTGAAAGAATAATACTAGTATCTAATATTTATGAAACTCTTTGCATCTGCTGTTTTATTATATTAACTCAGGGCCAAGGAGATGGCTCAGTAGAATATGCGCTTGCCTGACAAGTGCAAGGGCCTGAGTTCAATCCCTGGTTTTGTAAAAAATAAAAAATAAAAATAACCCTAATATTATATTAACTCATTTCACATTTATAAGAACATTATAAAATTAAAATTATTCTTATGAAGTTACAAATGAGGAAACTGACACACAGGAGGTTAAGCAACTTGACTAGGATTTAACTGCAGTCCTATGATATATTTCTGGAGATCCTGGGCCTGAGGAACCTGCATGGAATTTGTCCAAGGAAGAGATTGTCCCAGCAAAGGAAAATTAGCATCTTTCTCAAAATTGCAACCTTTTCTCGGGTGCACACAGGCAGTCTTGCCATAAGGTGGGCAATATGTCAAAAAGAAGCTAGGCTTTGGGTCTTGATTCTGCTCTGTCCCCTAAACACTTGGAAAGATCTCTGAAAGCTCCCAGCACATGCAAGGTGCAAGATATGTGGACTAGTGCACCCAGGGCCAGCTGTGTAGTTGACAGGTGAGGCCACAAGGATCCAGCCCCTGCAGGCCCAATTTAGATGCCCAGAAGAGGAGACAGACTGACCTGGTCTTGAGTTTGGGTCCAGCACCTACAGGCCCTATGAGCTTGAATATAGATAGATAGATAGATAGATAGATAGATAGATAGATAGATAGATAGATAGATATCATGTGGTAATGATTCATAAGAGGAAAATTAATAACCCAGGTCAGTTTCAGAGATATCCTCTATTTCCACTTTGTAATTTAACTTACTGCATCATAATAGTTGGCTGTCTATGCTGCTAGGGATTCCTTCAAGAATGTCCTTTTAGTTTTTATGGACACCTAATTTGCCAAGAGACTTTGAAGACTTCTTTTTTCTTTTTTTAGACAGGATCTGGCTCAGTCCCTAGTTGCCCAGGTTGGACTCAACCTTGAAATCCTCCTGCCTCAGCTTCCCAGACTACTGGTATTCTAGGTACGGGCCAGCGAGGCTCTGATATACTTCTTAATTGGAGAGCTAGAAGCAAGAACTACTGCATGCATAGGAGTGGAAACTATTTCACCTGCATGGATCTATTTGTTGTGTTCTGAGCATAGTGATATTGTAACTGCCATACTTAACAATGCATAAAGCACTAACTAAGCATATTCCTTACCTATTTAACAACATCTCAGTATCTGTCTTCCAGCCCTGAAACGAAGTGAAGCAACTTTCAAAGTAGTAGTTCTCAAGATTCTGTGTACCTGAGTATTATCAGGAAAACATGCAGATTTCTGTGTCCAGACCTTTAAGCTGGGCCACAAAATTTGCATTTCATTAGCACTGTTACTCTTATGCTCAAGTTTGCATCCTTGGAATATACTTGAAGAAAAGCCATGCCACCCACTTGCTACCAGACAGTCCTTGCTCTCCAAGGAAAAACCCACAACCAATGCCCTCCATTCTGCAGGAGCAGCAGAGATGGAGTAGGTGGGTTGCACAGTGGGTTTCTCCTCCCTATCTATATGCTTGAAGTCCTGTATGACTTAGTCTGGCCATGCCATACTGCATCCTCTGAAATCAAGGTTTGCAGAGGTGCTCAGGAGAGAGGAGAGAAATGGGACAATTTCCCTCACCAACTCTAATCACTGGGCTGTGTGTGCTTGGCTTTCTAACCAACAAACACTTTGGTCTTTGCGGTGCGTGTTAGGGGACCTAGAAAAGGTGCAGGGAAAAAAAAACACACTGTCCCAAGGGAACTGCAGTAGAGTTGCCCATCACATACCTACAGATCCATATCAGAGTATAAACAAGGTGTGTTAGGTGGCTTAATTGGAGACTCCAGGTCTGGAGGATTCACACTCATGGGTAAGCTGGGGGGGTCACTTAATTGTCTGGGCTTCAGCAACACAAGATAAGAACCTACCCAGCTCAAAACATTTGGATTTCAAAAGCAGATCACATAATGCTTTAAAAGAAAATACAATCCTGTTTTTCAGGACAGCATAGCACTGTTGTCTTGGAGCTTAAATATTAAGGGAGACATTGCGTTAATGATTAAAACAGGAGTGATTGATTTAGGGGGCTCAGTGAACAATTTGATCTATGCCTCCAGCATTTGAAAGGGACAGACTACCCGATGCCTCAGGAGAGCTATTAGGAGCCATGTAATGGGGTTTTAATTTTGTGTTGTTATTTTTAATAATTAATTGTAAATTTGACTGTGTTGGAAGCTGGAGGTATATTTTCAGGCATCTTTTGGGGCTGACATTATTGCCCTGCCCTGTTTAATCAAAGGTTCTTAGGGGAGGCAGGCTCAGAAGTGATTTAAAATGAAAGAGGGCACATGCTCTCTACAATTACAATAAAATAATCAGATTGTTTTCAAGTTTAAAGAGAGTGTGGAAGGTATCTGGCCTAATTATTCCACTGGCAATATTTCATTATGTCAGATGAGAAAAAGTGGAGGCCAAGGACCGGAAGGACTTGGTTGGTTTCTGTTGTTGGATGGGCTGTTGGGAAAAGACCCAGCTTGGCAGAGAGGGCAGGACAGGACTCTGTGGCCCTGCTCTCCTTCTCTTCCTGCCCTTCTTAATCTCAGCTCTATACAGTACAGGAAGTAGCTCCTGCTTTCTAAGTAGCCAAGTTATATAAATGGAGTTTTAGAGATGAGCCACCGAGGCTGATGTCTGACAAAGCGGAGGAGAACTCAGTACTTCATAGAGTAATGTCCATTTCAGGGAAAGAAATCCAGGAGAGAAAGTGGTGAGCTCTCCTTGTCTACCAGGAACCGGAGAGTCCCTTCCACCTGGCAGTCGGTCCCCTTCCTTGTTTGGCAAACAGAGGCCAGGCTGATAGCTCCCTCCCTGCTCCATCCGGAGGAGCCTGTGGAATTTGGTCCTGTTTGGGAAGGTTTAGCAGCAACCACATTCTACCTGCCTGCTAATAGTACTTTTCTGCGATGGGAAAGTGTCAAATTCTCTTTCTCTTTTCCTTTAAAAACAGACCAAAGGGCATCTTGTTTTCTCTCTGTCTGTGGCTAAGAAGTGAGTGCTTCATTTGTTGTTACCTTCTTAGGAACTCAGGTTGCTGAGGTTAAGAATTCTTGAGTATTTCACTAACAAGTAAAACATCAACAACAAAATCAGTGGCTAGGGCAGTGCTTCAGCGAGCCTCAGAGCTTTTCATTGAAGGGAAGGTAAGCCTGTCTGCAAGCCACGCAGATGATCTGAAAAGTCAGGGGAGGAGGAGGAGCAGCGAGGCAGTCCCTTCAGGGAGTCGTGTGCTCCAGCCTTCACCAAGGTATTCCACCAGAAACGCTTAAAAGGGGTTTTGGAAGGAAAGTCACCTTTTAATAGCCAAAGAAGCATCCCTTTTAGGGACACAGCTCAGCACATAGCCAGTTTCCCAACGTTTGGAAGTCCTTTAACAGTTTATGGAAGGCCACCCTTTAAACCAATCCAACAGCTCCTTTCTCCATAACCTGATTTTAGAGGTGTTTCATTATCTCTAATTACTCGGGGTAAATGGTGATTACACAGTGTTTTAATCATCAGTTTGGGCAGCAGTTACTCTAAACTCAGGGAAGCCCAGACTCCCATGGGTATTTTTGGAAGGTACCATGACTAGTTGGTGCATGCTTTCTAGTACCTCCGCACGTGGTCCCCAGGTGAGCCCCGGCCGCTGCTCAGAGCCAGAGGTAGCGACGCCCCAGCCCTGGCGGCATCTGCGGGCCGCGGCACTGCTCCGGCTTCCGGGACCCGGGCCTGTGAGGCCCGGCCCGGCGGCTGGTAGGAGGATGTGGGCGGGGCTCCCATCCCCAGAAAGGGAGGCGAGCTAGGGAGGAGGGAAGAAGGAGGGGCTGCCGGGGAAGAGGAGGAGGAAGGAAAGAAAGCGAGCGAGGGAAAGAGAAGGAGTAGATGCGGGAGGGCAGTGGAGGAAGGTGGGAGGGAAGGCGCACAGACGGAAGCTAGGTGAGTTCTGCACGGAACCCTGCGACGCCGGGCTGAGCGCCTCGCCTCTGACCCTGATAGGATACCCGTCCGAGCCGTCCCGAGCCTGCAGCGCCCCATCCCCGGCCCTCGCCCCGTTCCCCGAGCCGTTCCGAGGTGCCCAGGAGCTGCTTCGGGCGAGCCCGCTACTGCGGGGACCCATGGTGAGCGAGGTACCTGCGCTGGCGAGGGGCGCACTTGGAGGGGGCCGAGCCCGACATAGGGAGAAGCTGGGGCTCCGGGTGCAACCGAGGGAGAAGGTGGCCCGTCGCGCACCTCGCAACGGTGTTGTTGGATGGAAGTGGGGATGCTGCTAAATACTTCCCCATCCGCTCCGGCCAGTGCCAGCCACCTTCTCCATTCCCACGTTGGGAGGTTCGCGGCAGGAAAGGCGGGAAGGAGAGACATCCCCGGTAGGGGGTCGTTGGGAAAGGTGGGGTTTTGGTCCCCGCTTTGCCCGAGGGCGGGCGGCTGTGATTCCCAGGCGCGAAGGACCGGAGAGAGGCGAGAGCCAACTGGCTTTGAGCTGCGGAGGGAAGGAGGGCGTCGAGGGACCTGGACGCGGGCAAAGGACACCGAGTAGGGCTGGGTCTGTGGCGCGGAGCGCTGCCGCGCGGTATTCGGGAGCGTGCCAGCTGCCGTGAGGCTGCGTCGAGGGGACCGGTGCTCACCTTGTCCCAGAGACCTGGCGAGCGGCGGCTGCTGGACGCGCGCTCTCCACGCGCGACTTCCCCGGACCGGCTGCCACGGATAACTTCACGGTGTGGGTCTCCGGGACGGTGATCGGAACACCACGGGCTCCCGCGGCGTCGCATCTCAAAGGGAGACCCTGGCAGGTCGCACGGTACCCCCAGGCCTTCAGCATGAGGAAAGCTAGGGAAAGGGCTCCGGGACTGGAGTTCCTATATACCCCTTCCCCGCGGGAGTTAGACCCGGGCCTCAGGTTACTGCTGGGCACAGCTCTGGTTGATGGTTTGTGAGTATCGTGGTTTTGTAAGGTGAAGGCTTTTGTGAGACATTAAAACCCCAAGGGGCACATGCTTGGTAAACTGAGGCCACCTGAAACTTCGGCGTGGGAAGAAGATTCGCGTTGGGAAGCAAAGAGCAGCCGCCCTGAGTTGTATCCCCGCCCCTGCCTCCCTCATAAATATAAAGTTACAGAGATGAAGTTTTATCTCCGTAACTTAAAAATGGTGGGGGGTGTGATAGTGATAGTCAATAGGAAATTGAAACACGAACCCGCTTCCGCACACTCTCCGCAGCAGCGCGGCGAACGATCCGGCAGCCACCCCGGCAGCTCCGGGGCCTAAGGTGGGCGCGGGGCCCCGGGCTCGCGCCTCCCTCCGTGCTCTCGCCTGTCTCTGCCTACTTCCCCGCTCCGGGAGGTCTCCTCGTGAAGCTTTCTAAGGGCTCCAATGTTATCGAAGTAAAGCAAATGGGGAAAAAAGCCCCTTGACTTTCGCCAGTCCTTTCCTGGTTCGCCCCAGCGCCAGCGTGGGACGGGAAGAGGAGAAACGCTCCAACCGCGGCGCGGCTGTCGCCGGGCGTGGACGGTCGCGCAGGGGCGCCCGCGGCCTCCGCACTCGAACGCGCTGTATCGGGTAGCGCCGGAGAGAGCAGAGTTGCTGCTCCGTCTTTTTCTAAGTGGTTTCTCGCAAAGTTCTCACAAGACAGCTTAGGTTTGGAAAGGGAAAGCGTGGCCACCATCCAGTGCCCTCGCGTTCCGATGCAGTTCAAGGCGGAAACCCGGCACTGGGTCGTGTCGGGGAGGCCCGGAGGAGTAGGCGCCGGGGCGGGAATCGTGGGGCTGTGCCTGGAGGCGACGCAGTGCACGCAGCCCCGCTGAACGCGGAATTGCGCCAGCTCGAATGTCCGAACCGGCCCTTGCGCTAGGTGACCCTGCGCACGGCTTCTGCAGGTCACCCCGGGCATTGCTTGAGCTGTGGTTTGGTAAAATTGTTACAGGAATATTTGCTACGACTCTGCAGACGGTGCAAAGAGGAAAGGGGTGGGGGAGGAAGTGGCGCGCGCGGACGGGGCGGGGGTGTAGTGGTTTAAAAAATAAGCCAAGCGGGGGAGCTGGAGCCCCAACCCGAGGTCGAGTGCAGGCCGTGAGCTGTTCACAGTTCACTCCTCTCCTGGGAACTCAGTGGGATTTCCTTTCTGCGCCGGGTCGGGAGTTACAAAACCTTTGCGACATTGTAAGACCTGAAACATGGGATGCGCCCTTTCTTTGGCCACGCCTCTTTTTGAACTTGTCTGGTACCGGGAACCCGGGCGTCTGTGCCTCCGCTTTGAATACCCCGCCGATCTGAATACCCCGCCGCCCAGTTTCTAGGGGGTCCGCTTTGCGGGGCTGGGATGAGGAGTGGAGTAGGCACAGTGGCCGACAGAGACCGTGCGAGGGTTCCCTGAACTGGAACCAGAAAAATGTCTCTAGCAGCCAGTCCCTTTTAACTTTCCCATACCGGCGACACCCTGAATCCCTCTCCTCCCGGGCCGGAGCGCTGCAGAGAGGGCAGCAACTATGGCTTAATCGCCTGACCAGCTGGTTTGAGCATCTGCAGGCGCCCACGACGGGTGGATGCCGATCTCCGGGAGAACCATTTGGCCCCCAGGGAACCCGGAGCGAGCGCGCGTGTGCCTGTGAACTCGAAGTCCCTCGGGGCGTTTTCCGTTTCAAGCGCCTCCGGGGATGAAGCTTCGGGCAGTCCCAGCGTGGAGGCCCCTCTCTCTGAGTAGCGTCTGCGCTGCGAGGCGCAGTCCTACTGCGCTCCCCGGACCCGCCGGCTTCAGGCGCTTGCGCGTGGGTCTGGACAGACGCGCAGCGCACCGCAGGTAGAGACGACCACAGGGCCCGAGGCCGGCTCCTCCCCGCGTGGCGTGTGCGAGGTCTACGCCGCCGCATCCAGAGGCGGGCCGAGCGGGGGCGGAGGGTGGAGTGGGCAAGGCGGGCGCCCCGGCGCTCGGGGTGGGGCCTGTGCGCTCACGTGACTCGGAGGGGCTGGAAGAAAAACAGAGCCTGTCTGCGCCGGAGTCTCATTATATTCAAATATTCATTTTAGGAGCCATTCCGTAGTGCCATTCCGAGCGACGAACTGCCGCAGCTTCTCTGAGCCTTTCCAGCAAGTCTGTTCAAGATTGGCTGTCAAGAATCATGGACTGTTATTATATGCCTTGTTTTCTGTCAGTGAGTAGAAACCTCTTCCTTCCCCCTCCCGGGAGTCGCTCTGCCCCCCTCCCCCACCCTGGGTCGCCGTCGGACCTTCCTTCTAGCATCAGAGCTCCGCACCCTGGCTGCTCTGTCGCTCTCCTCTTGGCTCCGCAGCCCGGGCGCTCCAAGCTTGCCGGGTGCCTTTAAAGCCCTGCCGGCCCCCACGCCCTCTGCGATTCGGTGCGTTGCAGGGAAGGGGGACGCGAGGAGGCTGACGACACGAAAGGTCCCCCGAGCAGTCCGAGGTTGTACCTTGAGGACTGACTACTCCCTGTCCCGTCCCGGCTGGCTTCGGGAGCGCCCGGTGTCCCCGTGACACGTTCCCAGCCTCTTGTCAAAATTCGCCGAGTTTTCTGCGGAATCGCCGCACCCGCTGCCCTGGGAGCCAGTCAGCAGGCGCGATCCGATGTTCTTTTCTTGCTGGGCATTTCAAACTCATCAGTCGCCCGTCCAGCCATCCGCACAGACCCCAGACACCTTTCCCAGCCGCTGCCTGAGGCCCCTGCGTTGTCCCCTCTCTTCCTTTCCTTCTTCCTGCTCACAAACAGTGGGAAGTCGTGGAAGTTGGGCTCAGAGGGTGGAGGAAGAAAGGAGGTGGAGGAAGAGGGGGAGACGCTGGAGGTCCGAAATGGAAAGCTGTGGCATTTTAATTCTCCTTCCCCCACCCCTTCCAAGCCCCCTCAGGTTAACTGTTTATCCTTGAAGAAGCCACGCTGAGATCATGGCTCAGATACCAGTTGGGACAAAAAAAGATTAACAGGATGGAGGCTATCTGATTTGGGGTTATTTGACTGTAAACAAGTTAGACCAAGTAATTACAGGGCAATTCTTACTCTCAGGCCTTTCGCGGTTGCAGCTGCTGCTGCTGGTGGGGTACAAGGGAGAAAACACAAACTTGATCTTTCTGACCTGCTTTCCATCTTGACCCTCCCGATCAGCCCTATATGCATATGCGGAGACATCTCTGTTTCTTTCTGTTTATTGGTGTTTATTCTTTAACCTTCCACCTTCTTCTTCCCAGAGACACCATGATTCCTGGTAACCGAATGCTGATGGTCGTTTTATTATGCCAAGTCCTGCTAGGAGGCTCGAGCCATGCTAGTTTGATACCTGAGACAGGGAAGAAAAAAGTCGCCGAGATTCAGGGCCACGCGGGAGGACGCCGCTCCGGGCAGAGCCATGAGCTCCTGCGGGACTTCGAGGCGACACTTCTGCAGATGTTCGGGCTGCGCCGCCGCCCGCAGCCCAGCAAGAGTGCCATCATCCCGGATTACATGCGGGATCTCTACCGGCTGCAGTCTGGGGAGGAGGAGGAGGAGGAGCAGGTCCAGGGCACGAGTCTGGAGTACCCAGAGCGCCCTGCCAGTCGGGCCAACACCGTAAGGAGCTTCCACCATGAAGGTCAGTCCCTGCCCCCACAGGGTGGGGGAGGGCAGCGAGCGGGGCTGGCTGGAGGCCGAGGAAGCCCTAGGGAAGACAGTTCAGGTTACATCAAAGCCCCACTCCTGGAGGCTGAGGAACGCGCGCCGCTTACCTCCAAGAATTTCCAGAGCTGCCACTGAACTTATTTTCTAGAGACAGAGGGGGAGGGGTCTCCGGGAAGGGGACCACGCCATTCAGACAAGGGCTAGCTGGCCTCAGCGGTGTGTTTTTGCCATATCAAAGCCTTTTCTACCGAGTTTTCTGCCTGTTTTTTTTTTTTTTTTTTTTTCAAAGCACCTACTGATTTAATATTACAGCTGCGTGTTTGTCAGGTTTATTCAATAGGGGCCTTGTAATCTGATCTGAATGTTTCCTAGCGGATGTTTCTTTTCCAAAGTAAATCTGAGTTATTAATCCACCAGCATCATTACTGTGTTGGAATTTATTTTCCCCTCTGTAACATGATCAACAAGGCATGCTCTGTGTTCCCAAGATCGCTTGGGAAATGTTTAGTAACATACTTGAAGAGTGGAAGAGGGAGAGAGGGGCTATGTGCGGGTTTCCTTCAGCCTCTGCACTCTTGGCCCCTCTTTTTCTTTACAACTCCTTGTAAAGAAAACTGTGTACACAAAGCCAAGAGGGGGTTTTAAAAGGGGAGTCTGGAGGTGGTGGAGTAAAGGAGTTGACACATGGAAATTATTAGACATATAAAGGAGGTTGGGAGATATTTTCTGCCTTTGGTGCTTGATAAATGCTAGCTGAGTTCTGCTTGCTCACTGCCTGCCTTACTCCCCACTCCTTCAAATGAAGAAGCCCTGCTAATAGCCTTCTACCAACTAAGCAGGATTCACCACTCACCTGCTCTTTCTCCCCCACCTGTGCCCAGAACATCTGGAGAGCGTCCCAGGGACCAGCGAGAACTCTGCCTTCCGTTTCCTCTTTAACCTCAGCAGCATCCCTGAGAACGAGGTGATCTCCTCCGCAGAGCTCAGGCTGTTCCGGGAACAGGTGGACCAGGGCCCTGACTGGGACCAGGGCTTCCATCGCATAAACATTTATGAGGTCATGAGGCCCCCGATGGATGCGGTGACCGGGCACCTCATCACGCGACTACTGGACACGAGACTGGTCCACCACAATGTGACACGGTGGGAAACTTTTGATGTAAGCCCTGCAGTCCTTCGCTGGACCCGGGAGAAGCAGCCCAACCATGGGCTGGCTGTGGAGGTGACTCACCTCCATCACACAAGGACCCACCAGGGCCAGCATGTCAGGATTAGCCGATCGTTACCTCAAGGGAGTGGGGATTGGGCCCAGCTCCGGCCCCTCCTGGTCACCTTTGGCCATGATGGCCGGGGCCATGCCTTAACCCGACGCCAGAGGGCCAAGCGCAGCCCTAAGCATCACCCACAGCGGTCCAGGAAGAAGAATAAGAATTGCCGGCGCCACTCCCTCTATGTGGACTTCAGCGATGTGGGCTGGAATGACTGGATTGTGGCCCCACCAGGCTACCAGGCCTTCTACTGCCACGGGGACTGCCCCTTTCCACTGGCGGATCACCTCAACTCCACCAACCATGCCATTGTGCAGACCCTGGTCAACTCTGTCAACTCCAGTATCCCCAAGGCCTGTTGTGTGCCCACTGAACTGAGTGCCATATCTATGCTGTACCTGGATGAGTATGACAAGGTGGTATTGAAAAATTATCAGGAGATGGTTGTGGAAGGATGTGGATGCCGCTGAAATGGATCTAGGCAGCCCCTAAAGACAGACAGATGCACACACAAACACACCTCCCCATCCACTCGCCCATACACCACACAGACTGCTTCCTTATAGCTGGACTTTTTATCTTAAAGAAAGAGGAAAAAAACTTAAACATTCACCTTGACCTTATTTATGACTTTACGTGCAAATGTTTTGACCATATTGATCATATATTTTGACAAAATATATTTATAACTACGTATTAAAAGAAAAATAAAATGAGTCATTATTTTAAAGGTAAACAATGGCCTTTTTTCTCTTTAACCTTTTCTACCCTATCCCTTTTAAATGAGCTTGTTTTCTGGAGAGGTAGGCTTAGGAGTGGAGCGAAGCCTGAAGGTGGGTAAGTGGAGATGGTGGAGTTGCAGGGACCGGAAGTGAACTGCTGACAGAGGAAGATGGTAATTGTGGGCATGAATTGTTTTCCAATCCTAGTTAATGCTAACAAGAATATGGCATCCTCTCCCATCTGGGTGACACATGCCTTGGATGAGTATGACAAGGTGGTATTGTCATACCACCAAGGTGGATGAAAGGAGAAGGTCCTGGGAAATACTGGGTTCAGGGCTTCTGGAACATCTCTGTTTGGTTCACCTATTAGAGCTTCACCCAGCCCAGGGTGCTGAGGAAGTCTCACCTCTAGAGAATTGATTGTCCCCTTTGCTTTTCAGGATACCCCAGGGTGTCTACACTTATAACAGGGAGAAAAGATTCACATTAAATGTGTGTGTGTGGGTTCAGATTTAGAACTTTACTCAATAGAAAGTGTATTCACCTTCTAAAAGTTTGGTGACTACTTTTAAGATTCCACACAGTAGCATTCTCCAGTGTTTCTTGACATTTTTCCTTGTCCCTTGTGCCCCACAGGAAACCTTCATCAAGTTAAAAATCCCAACAGACTGAGCTAGGGTGTCCTGGAAGTTGGAATTGTGGTCAGATACTAAAAGTCAGAATTTTAACCAAGCCCTGTGCTTTGGCTACCTGAACTCCCACGTCAAATGACAGTCTTCTCTCTGCTCTACCTGCCCTCTGTACGCTTCTCTGCACCTGGGCAAAATAGAATGGCCTACCCTGGCAGGTCTAATGCTTGGGCCAGGGTTTCTTCAAGCAGCCAGCTTAATTTTCCGTCTTACAGTAACAAAGGGTGGTGCTGGTGGGCTTGGAAGTAGGGAATCTGTCAAGAGCAAAGACATGTCATAAGGATAGAGTAGAGGTGAAGAGGACTGAAGAAGTTTTTGATCTTCATTACTGCCTACAACTAAGAAAACCTTTAGCCTTGGCCTACTCAGCCTCTGTAGGCTTGGTCTACTGGAGTGGGTTGGGGACCTACAGTGGACAGTGTCCTTGTATTGTCTTTGAGAGGACTGGTGGATGTGCATTTTTGCATCCTGATGGGATAGGTGGGGTAGCAGCCGAGCTGCTGGCCCTGGCGCTGTGTGTGTGCCCTCTGCAAGAAGGTGTGGGAGGCACATGGCTGGTGTGTGTTTTTCTGTATTTGATGTGTGTGCACTCATTTATAAGTCATGCACATGCTCCTGGGAGTGGGGTGCGTGAAGCAGGACTCATTTTTGTTTTTAATTACTGAAGTCCCGCAATCCTCCAAAAGGAGCAGCTTAGTGGAAACCAATAAAAATAGAAGTGGGGTGGCTGCCAAAGCCCCAGCTCCCTGGAGAGCGCAGGTGGAGAGAGGAGATCAGAGCCCCGGGCTAAGGCAGCAAGACTCCACAGTTCCTCCCAAACTCCCTGCAAACAGGGACCTTTCCCCCCTCTCCCAGCCCCCCCAGGTCGCTGCCCCTTTGATTAATGGTATGGAGCTTGAATAAATCATTTAGGGGAAGCCCATTATGGCTTTCCTTTAGGCAGCCTCATTTTGTTTTGCCCGATTGCCAGCAACTTTGCTTTGCCTGTCTCACTGCAGAGGAACCCGAGATCCCCAGCACTTGTGCCAGTGAGGCCAGTCCTCGGGCAAGTCCTGAGCCAGTGGCGGTCCAGGCCAGGTCACTTTCTAGCAAGCTCTCCCCACCTCCTCCCCCTCCTTCTACTGGCTTATTTTCAAGAATGGATAATGTTGTTTATTTGTTCAGCCAAATATTTGGTCTGGGGAATTTACCATGAAATTCTGTGAATTGCATATACCTAGTTAACAAAATAGTCCTAATGCCACAAACGTTAGCATGAAAAACAACGACCAATGACCTGCTTTAACTCTTTAAATCCTGTGTGAAAGCTGAGTTCCGAAATCCCGGGTAGATAAGGAATTGGAGATGAGTGGAGGTTACCTAAGATAGGTTTGACAGTTTATATTTATTTGTACGGTGGTGCCTTACAGAATCTGTAGGGTGGTCGTTTGGGGTCCAGCCTGCCACCTACCCTTTTATAATACTTTTTCCCAGAGTAATGCTCCCATTACTCGAAGGAAGATGAGGAAAGAAAAAACTCCCTTGAGGAGTTCAGCAAAGTCTTAACCACAGAAGAGGCGCCTGCTTGGTGAATTCCCTGCCCAAACGTTAAAAAATGGAACCGGCTTCTAAGGCGCTAAAGACTAGAAAAAAATAAAAAGAGGGGGGACGCATCCAACATTCCCTGCTTCGTTGCATAATGCGCCCAGAACCTGCCAGGTGACCCGCTGACTTTGTTTTCCCTCTCGATCACTCTCATTCCACAACCCCCACCCCTCACCTCCCGCCTCCCGCAGCGCCGCCCTGCTAGGGCTTTGCGCGCCCCGACGCTGGGGACCCCAATCGTCCCTGGCCTGGGATGGACAGCAGGATCTGGCCCCCTGCGGGGACCTCCAGGGACGTGCACCTGGCGGCGATGCCCTCGGACTGTAGGGCAGGGGGCCCCTCACCCCGCCCTGGCAGGATGGGTCCAGCTCATCCGCCCTGGGGGCCCGGGCCCAGGTGACTTCGCGCGCACAGCCGGATCTGATTAGCGCGAGCGAGTCCTCAGGCGGCTGCGCGGCAGATTGAAGGCGAACAGGGGTCAAACGGGCGCGCGGGAGCGTGGAGTCGGGGTGGGGCGGGGAGCTCCCTGTGGTGGAGAGGTGTGGAGACCTTTCGGGATTTCTGTACGCAGCAGACGGCGGGAATGTCTTGAGCCTAGCTGCAGGAGCACGTGGGAGTCGTGCAGATGTGGACAGTGGGGATCGAGCCAATGGCTGCAGGTCTGAGGTGCAGGCCGGCCCAGAAATCGAACTCAGTCACGACCTCAGTATCCTCCAGGGACCTGCAGAGCGCCAGGCCACCAGGGTAGGGCAAGCCTAGAAGGTGTGCCACAGAACCTGCCTGTTCCTTTCCGAAATGAGAACCCCTCAGAGGAGAAGGACAACAGCACCATCACCCCCCACCCCCCAACAACCCCCAGGCTGCTTTGGCCCAAAGACACTGTGCAGGATCTCAGAGCTGTTAGCTAGGAAAGTGCTGCTGTCATTGAGATGCACCCTCAGCCCTGAACATTTGCTTAAAAAATAAAACCAAGTGGGGGACCTTACATTACCTGGGACTGGTGTTTCCCAAGAGAGATTTAGAGTAACTGGCGGTTTAGCATCCGTGCAGGGTGGTCAGGTTGTCGACTATTCAGAAAACTGTAACTGGAAATAAATTTAGAGTTATTAAAATTACTGCTTAGCACGGTGGCGCAGGTGGAGGGCGAGGAGCACAATTTCCTTACACGTCTAACACCTGATGTCAGAATAAACAGAATGCTTCAAAACTTTGATGTTCCTCAGTAGCAACGAGTCTGGTTTTAGAAAGAACTTTGGGCTATGCTAATGTTAGCAGATACATACCACCAGTGAAAAAGAAGTCAGAAGTCCGAGTCAATCCTCACAAAAATAAAAAGTTTTTCACTGTCTTGTCTCCCACTGATAATTGCTATTTAGAATTTTTTTACTTAAAATGTTAACTGAAAACTCCAGTTCTCTGCTTTGTCTCTCTTCAGCATTTTCTCTTAAAACCCTGGATGAATATTGTATACTATGCTGTTCAGATCAAACAAGTCAAAAAATGTAAAATTACAGGGTTAAAAGATGTTTACTTGAAAAATGTCTGAGGAAAGGAAGATGGAACAGTAATTTTTCCGAGTTGTGTTGCTGCTAGATTTTCTTTTTTTTTCAGAACCAGGGATTGAACTTAGGCCCTTGTGCTTGCCAGGCAAGTGCTTACTCAACTGAGCCATCTCCCTGGCCCGCTGCTAGACTTTCTGAAGTGCAGCTTTCAGTCAGTTTTACAAGATTTTCTGAGATCTATCTCATTGATCTCTCTTGACTTTTTCTGACATGATTTCTAGCAAAACTATTTTTTTAAGCTCCAACAAAGTTCATCTGTCTCAAATCCTTGAACTCCTTAGCCAAGGTGGAAGCAGATTCCAGTTTTGTATAGTTTCATTAGTTTTAGTAATTTTTTTTTAAAAATCAGGTTTGATAAACTGAAATCCTGCAGATTGTTCTATAAAGGGTCAAAGGCAGATACTGGTTTTAAACTATTTGATTTTATCATTTACTTCTGTAACTATTTCCCCCAGTGATAACAGTGACTAACCCTACTCTGCACGTAGTCAAGAAAATGTATAGCCCTGCTCAACTCAAGTTACTGGTGATTTAATCTTCTAATCCTTGTTACTTGGTTTTCAAAGCAGTTTGTTTCTGAGGTAAGGCCTGAGGGAAATCTCCAAAGTTGAAAGAGAAAGGGAGGAGAGAGAGAGAGAGAAAAAGAGAAAGAGAAAGAGAGAGATTGATTCTTAATGTGTATTCTTCAGTATTCTATTATTATACAAAAATAATGTAATTTTTAAAAGATTAACATCATTTAAAGCAAGGCTACCAAATGCCCATGGTCCCTTGAATTCACATGATGTTCAGAAGTAGGACATGTGTATCTTTTGGGTTGTCCTTCACAAGCCTTTAACTTGTCAGCCGAAGCTCAGGCCCCACCATTAATACCCAACTGCATTCTCCCAGTTGTTTATCTATAATGATCTCCATCCTTCTGTTCTTTCTAGTCTTTAGCAAAAAACATTAAAAAATAAAATAGCTTTCTGAGAAAACAAATTCACTTAAAAACTCATCATCCAAAAGCAGCTACTTAGGATTTTGTTTCCTTCTAGTCTTTGTCCACCTATTAGCATGTTTTAATACAGCTTCTGTGTTGCTTATTACAATTTCAGATTGGTATCATAACTTTAAGATATGACTTCTAAAAATATGGGTAGACATGTGTTCATAGAGTTCCCCTTTGCTCCCTGTGAGAGAGTAGGCTAGGTATAAAATTTAAATTGCTAACCTCAGGCACTTCTGGGAATCCTGGCAATATTAGGGCTCTGCGCATCTCATCCAGACCTTATTAAGCATCTACTACAGTTAAGCGCCCTGCAGAAAGTGCCTTTGTGTTTTTAAGTGTCCTGACATTTCAGGCTCAGATGTTTCTGTTAATTGAGCATGATGGAGGACGTGTATCTACACGCTTTGGTCATTTCAGGAATATGTTCCTCCCTGGAAAAATGCAACTGTTCTCCAGAGGAGAAGCCGCATGCCCAAGGAACTGTTCCATCCAATCATTTGCCACTCTCCCATTTGTCATACTCCTACGTTTTCTTGCTTCAGTTTCTTGGTTTTCTTAGGCATTCAGGGTGGTAGGAAAGGGAAACAGAATTATCTAAATACGGTAATTAGCAAATTGAAACCTATTCAAACATGGAAGCTCCTAGGCTCAGACTGACCTTGACACTTTCAACCTTCAGATTCCGGTTGGTGGGGGTCAGACACAAATGTCCAGTTGGTGAGTGATTTTCACATGCTTCCTTTGTGTGCCTTAAGGAGGGCAGACAAAAGATGTTTTTCCAATGGGCCTCACCCTGGCTCTCCAAGAAGCAAACTAATCTCAGGCGATTTTGAGGTTTTAGGGCAATAAGAGCCCTTTTAGGGCATGGAGCAGTAATTTGTTCAATGGTACCTTAAAAGAGTTAATTTACCCCCAAAGTGAATTCTTTGTACTACCCTGAGTCCTTCACTTCCTCTGAGTTCAGACTTATTATTTGCATAGCAAAGCACTCCATCCAGCTGGAAAGGAGGGAGTGGGGACTGTCAACCAGAAAAGTCACTTTTCCCATAGTCTTTTAAAACTTCGCAGTGTAGTAAGTGGGTTCCATCAACCTTTTCTCTCTTCTAAACCACAGAACTTCAGGCTATTTTGTTCATTATCTGTCTTGTAATTGACCAGCTTTTCCGGATTGAAGACTTTTAGGATTTAGCAAATAACTTTTGCTAAGGAGAGGAGAGTGTTTTGCTAATGTGGTTGGTTTTGGCAAGATAGTGTAGACCCCCTGTAGGTGAAAACCCCCAGGGAACCAAACAGCAAACTCCACCAACACCTCCCTTCCTCATTATAGACATCACATTTTATTACTTTACTATGGAAGCTAGATAAATCAGGGAGGAGATATTTTTATATGTTGGTGACACTTTACCTGGGAATGGTACAAATTTATATTGATACTATGTTTGCCACTTAGCTGTCCTGCTTATTCTATGCACTTTGCTCTGGAGCTTAAATCACAGCCCCCGAAGGCTCACACTCTGTAGATAATTGTTTATGTGGCTGTCACTTAGCAGTTCTCCAGAACTAGCTCATAATTTATTTTAACCAAATGTGCCCCACCTTGGAGACCCAATGACATAAATTAACGGGACTTTTTCCTGCATTTGAGAAGACTGAACACACAAAGGTTCTAATTAGCACAGGGTCTATTGGTAGCGCATCTATTATTTCCAACTCAAGAGATTGTTCCCAGGCATTCAGAGATAGAAACCAAATTTATAATGAGCCCTGTCGATAAGGAGGGAAATTGCAAAACCATGAAAGATTTGCTGACAGCAGATAAGCTGCAACTTTACACCCAAAAATTATTAGCTCTTGAGCATTTGATAGAGAATCTACCCCTAGTCCTATCTTGCAAAGATAACAAACGTTATGCAAGTAGGTCATAGTGACCCAAAGAATAGCGAATTTAGGAAAATGTTGGAGGAAGTAAAGGGCAAGTAGGGTAAAATGGCCTGTTCTCTCTTCTGCAGGGTTCCTTTTGTCTCCTGACAAGGGCCAGAGACCTCTGGGATACAGAGACACATGTGTGCCTGGCCTAAATTCCTAAGGGTGCAGGAAGATCAGGAAGGGGCTCCAATTTTCTGTACTTTTCCAATGAAAATGTGTTGAGGCTGGATGTAAGAGCTAAGCAGAAATTTGCAACAGGATCTTGAACAGAAAAATGTGGACATTTATTTATAAGGAATTGATGGTATCCCTGTGTTGTAATACTGTGGCAGTGTTTGCTTATGCTTTTTAAAAGAAATATGTTGGCAAAGTTGGACCATTAGTAGAAAAAATTATGCTTTAATTAAAAAACTGAAAAAGCTCCCTATATTAATTTAATGCAACTCTAACCAAAAGCTCCTTACAAATACTTATGGAAGTTTATTTTTTTAATTTTAATTTTATTTTTTTTTTTATTTTTTTTTATTTTTATTTTTTTTTTTATCTTTTTGAGACAGGGTCTCGCTATGCAGTTCAGGCTGGCTTTAAGCTCACTTTGTAGCTCAGGCTGGTCTCGAACTCACAACAATCCTCCTGCCTCAGCCTCCCGAGTGCTGGGATTACAAGCATGCGCCACCACGCCCGGCTTTTAATTTTAATTTTAATTGTTTTGATTTTGTATTTTAGGGGTCTACGGGCTGTTCAGGGTTTCACTGCTAGATCGAACTCACAGTGATCTGCTTGTTTGCAGTCTTCCAAGAGCTGAGATTACAGGCGCACGCCACCACACTCAGTCTCACTTGCTGTCTAGGTGCGCACCCGGGGTGGGGCTGGCACGCAGGCCTGAGGATCAAACCTCTGGCCCCTGTGCCTGCTTGCAGGGGCTTTAATATGCTGAGCTATTTGGCTGGCCCTCAAACTTATTTTTGGTGGTAATCTAACTCTGGACCTTGTGCTTGTCAGACAAGCCTCTGAGCTATATGCCCAGTACCTGAAGTTAAAAAATATCCAAAAGGATCAATAAGTGGGAAGGATAGCTTGGGCCTAGATGAATGTAAAAGTGACAATTAGCAGAGGTCTTTATTATTGGCTTGTTGGAGGGAGAGATATTGCTGAAATAAGCAAATATTTGAGAGATAGATTTAAAAAATATGGTTAGAAAAATGAATAACTAGGAACAAAAAATAGAAGAGTATAGAAACTACCAAAAAAATCCTAATTGGTTAAATGTGAATCATACAAAAGTTATTTAATACAGATATATAGGTTAAATAAAACTTCAAAAATGTCTAAACATATTAAAGAGTTAACTGCATGATTAGGTATAGAAATATTGATTTGCCTAATATCCTATCTATTGCAGATATATGTGTTCAGGCTATCTGAAAATAAGGGCATTATTAGAGGTAGAGAGACTGAATTTGTGAAGTAGAAATTCAAAAAATTATAGCAAAATGTAATAAAATACAAAAGCAAAAACCAGAATGCTAAATATGACAAGTACTTGATAAATATTGACTGTAAAATACATAAATTATAAATATAGCTCAAGGTCATATGGAGATTTATAGTGAAGGTAACAGAACACTGTAGGGCAAAGATTGGCAATTTTTTTCCATAAATGGCCAGATGTTAAATATTTTGGGTTTTGAGGCCCATAGGTCTGTGTTACAACTACTCAATCCTAACCTTATGCATATAGTACAAAAATCATAGAGAATAGTAAGTGAATGTATGTGGCTGTGTTTCAATAAAACTTTATTTATGGACATGGAAATTCAAGTTACACATAACTTTTGCAATGTGATGAAATACTCTTCCTTTTTTTTTTCTTTTTTTGTGGCCAGCTCAACCTGCCCTGGGGGCAGGGCTGGCATGGCATGTGGTACCTGGTCCCCCTGCTATTTGCCTAAGCTTGCCTAAGCAGGCACTTTAGACTGCTGAATTATCTTGCAAGCCCCTTCTTTGGGTTTTTAAAGAGACTACCTACAACTTACTTCATGCACTCAACCAATAGGAAATAGGGCTGGATGTGACCCACAAGCTTTTGACCTGTATCCTGTGAAGCACTTTCCTAGAAACAGGAGTTTCAAGAATTCCTTTATGAAAAAAAGGGTGCCATGACAAAATATACCTGGGAAATCTTGTGATCTGTATTACTCACCTGGAACTTTACAATACACATTCACATTGAAGGCCTTGAGCAAACCCACAGAGAGCAGCCTGCTCAAAGTGGACCAGCCTACTGATGCCTCAACTTATTTAACTCATTACCCTCTTTGGTCCCACAGATTTTTCAACTCTATAAGGTCTGTGTGTGGTTTGGCTAAGCTCTCTTCTGACACTTGCTGTCTCTTTCTCCTCTGAAAATTACATTTCAACCACACTGGTCCTCTTCCTGTTCTTTGGTTAGGGTTAGGGTTAGGGTTAGGGTTAGGGTTGAGGTGCAATATGAACTTTGTAACAATTCCTGTTCTTTGACCACCATGAGCACTGATTCCTGACTTAGGTGTTCCATCTGCCTAAGAGTTTCCCTTGTAAGATCTTCATACAGCTGGCCTCCATGTGAGAGAGTTTTCAACTTCAGTGCCTGCTCTTCAATGATGCTCTTGTCTGATGTGCTATCTGAAGCAGCTGCCTCCTTCCAGTGCACATGTCCATGGAATTCAGTTGATTTCTTCACTGAACGCAGGATGAATTTCCTCTGTCTGGATGTAGGTGCATGCATGTATTTGTGAGTCATCTCTTCACTCCAATGCAAGTTCTTTGAGGTGGGGTGGACCTAACTCTTCTTGTCTTTGTTCAGTCTTATTGTCCCTAAAAGCTTCTGCTACCTCAATGAGGGTAATTTAGTTTTACTCAGAAAAAAAATTTGAGAAATGTAAAGAAATGACTCATATTCTAACAAAAAATAATTTTTATTCAAAGAGTGGGGAAGAGATAGCAAAAGAGACAGAGAGAATGTGAGAAAAGGGAAAAGAAGGAAAATGAGAGAGATTAAATATTTCACAGCTTATATTTCACTTTGGGGAATATACAATGTTATGCCAAAGAAAATACAAATGCAAAATTATCACATCAAATGCATAATGTCACTAGCAGTTAAAATGCAAATTGTTACAAAGTTCATATTACACCTCAAAGGGATTTTTTTTCCTCAGTACTAGGGATTAAATCCAGAACCTTCTCATTGAGCCACACCCTGAATCTTTTATTATTGTCTTTTTGTTTTGAGGCATGGTGTTGCTAAATTAGCTGCTGAGGCTGACCTTGGGATCCTCTTGCCTTAGCCCCCTCAGAAGCTCATATTACAGACAAATGTCTGACTAAAAAAGGGTTATTCTCAACAGTTCATATAATTATGTCCATTAGATGTTGATGTACTGTTGATGATTTCATTTGTTTCTTTTTTGGAGCACATAGGCAACTTGCAGTAAGAACTATAAAATTAATTATGCTTTTTGATATGAGGGTGGGGCTATAACTCATGGAAATGATTTGAAGAATTACTTTTCCAATAAAATAATACCAACACAGGTTGTAATTTCAAGAAGTTGGAAATCATTTTTCTATGCTATTAAAAGTGGCAACAGTGAAAATGACACCAATATCTGGACTCGTGTGTATCATGCAGTCTGATTATATTCATGTAGAACGTACACCCATCCACTAACCACACACAGGTTGGTGAGAAATTACAATAAAAAAATTCATCTGTTGGTGTCTTTTCCTCTGTAATGCAAAAGAAAAAACATTAACAAAAGAGATTGAAGTTAGTTTGCACTAAAGAGAGAAAACCGGTTCTGGACATGCTTTAATTTGTCTGAGGTCAAAGAGGGAAGACTTAAATATCCAGAATTAAAGGCAGCAAAACTTGTCCTATTCAGCCTTTCAAGGTAAGTCTGAGCCTGCGGTCCCAAAGGCATTCTTATTTCTCAGTGAATTCACTTTGTTGTCATCTAAGTCCTTTGAGCAGCAGCAGGCTATGGTGTATCATGAACCATTTGCATTAAATAGGGTGCTTTGGCGTAAATTATACGGAGGACATTAGTTCCTACACCTTGAATTTATTAGCTTTGTTCTGTTGGTTTAAAAGGTTAACAAACACAGGCTGTTTAAAACTTTCAACAACAAAACTTTCCCATATCCCACTGTGTTAAGATTCACTAAAGGGTAAAAAGATTGGTCACATATTTGGAGGATGAATAAGAGGTGAACATCTTAATACAGTATTGACAAGGCTGTTTGATGTGTGAACCGAGGACCCACTGGTGTGTACGTGAGTCTAGCTTCGCAGATGACACTGGTCAAAGGCGAACTGTTACGTAATTATAGCATCCATCGCGTCGGACGCGCCACCTAGCCTAGCCTAATAGTTTGCACAGGGAAGTGGGCGTCATAAGGATAGTGAGAATTAATTAATGTTTATGAAGTCTTGCTCAGGTTCCTGGGAGAAAATTACTCTGTAAAAGCAATATGTTAAGGTGTTCGGGCAATGATGTGTTTTCTTAAGCTGAAATGTAGAGCTGTTTTGAAAGAATTCTTGTCATTTCAAGATGAGAGCTCATTTCAATTCTTTTGAAAGTTTTGGACAAATTTCTCCCCCTTTATTTGGAGTGTGGTGGATATTTTATCCACATATAAACATGTAGAACTGAGATTAGTGATACATATGATTGATTGTCCACTTCATATATATCGTTCTGTATCTTTTGTATAGTGTGCATAGCCAGCAAAAGTAATCTCTGCAAAATATAGTATAATCCAATGTGAAGAAGAGTAGCTAGAAATATAATTGAATATTCAAATATAATATTTCATCTTGGTTTAAAAGTTAAAACATACATTTTAAATGCTATCAATCAAAATTTTAGGGCTGGGCAAATAGCTCAGCAGACTAAAGAACCTGCTTAGGCAGCAATAAGGACTGGGGTTCGATCCCTGGTGTGTCCTGGTGGCCCCATCCCCAGGGCACATTGAGATGGCCATTGAGACTGGACATGATAGCATGAGCCTATAATCCTAGCACTTGGGAGGCTGAAAATAGTAGGTCACTAGGAATCTGATCTGTGTAGTGAGACCCTGTAGATCTTGTACTAAATACATAAAAACATTAAAAATTTTAATGTAACTAGCTAGACAAGTCTTTGTGTTGTTTTATAAAATTATTTGAATACCAAAGGCAGAAAACAAACATGATTAAAATTCCATACAATATATGTAACACCATTCATTGGCTTGTCTGTAAGGCATCTGAGAAACAATTCATGTAGTAATTATTTTTTGAGGCAAGATCTCCCTGTGCAGCTCAGGCTGGCTTTGTGCTCACTTTTGTAGCCCCAGGTTGGTCTCAAACTAGTAGAAATCCTTCTGGCTCAACCTCCCATGTTCTGGAATTACATACACGTGCCACCATGCCTGGTTCTAGGACCACAAAGTGGGAGTCTGCATCTGGCCGAGATGGTGCGCCTGTCGACCTGGGCGGAGACTGCACAGAAAGTGAGGCAGTGGACCAATCTCAGGTCCTTGTGCTTGCCAGGGGGGTGCTTATGACTCTGAGATATCTCTCTAGCCCCTCATGTAGTAATTTTAAATGTTGGTTAGCAGAGAATATATTTCTTTTTTCTTTCTTTTTTTTTTTTTTTTTGTCTGTTTGAGACAGGATCTCACTATGCAGTTCAGGCTGGCCTTGATCTCACTTTGTAACCTAGGCTGGTCTTGAACTTACAATAATTCTCCTGCTTCAGCCACTCAAGTGCTAGGATTATAGGCATGTACCACCATGCTTGGCTAGAAAATATACTTTTATAATTCTGATCCTGTATCAAATTAGATGTTACAATGAACATAAGATTTTTAAAAATCATTTGTGTATGTAGTTGGCACTGGGTCTTGCAGCACATCTCAGACTCATAGTGATCCTCTGGTCTCAGCCTCTCCAAGTCCAGAATTACAGGAGGATGCCACCATGTCTGATTTCAGTGGTCAGCAAGGTGCACCCAGAGTTCTGGGGCTGGCACAGCATGTAGTAACAGAGGATCGAACCCAAGACCTTACGCTTGCCAGTCAGACACTTAGACCGCCAAGCTATCTCCCCAGCCCTGAACACAGAGTTAATGAAGTTGTTATAAATACATTTTTGGTGTTCTAGTAAACATTACTAGATGGATGAGGAAGCGCCACCCTATTTGATTTATAATATATTTTTAATATTTGTGAATGTCCTCTGTAATTTAAGGAGACACTTAGGATATCCTTAATAATATTATGCTGCCATTGTCTTGTAAAGGTTACTCAACTCAGCAGTCCATTTATTTGTATTTCACCAGGGGAAATACATTTAGCGGTGGACCTGCACAGTAAGGAAACTTATTGGCTGGATGCTAGAGAGCACAGACATCAAACATTTCAGTGGTAGTTTTCATTCTGCTAATATTTGACTTCAATTTCTTGATTGTCCTTTATGCTTCTTTTTTAGATGAGTGTTTTCTGCTTTAAATTGTATTTTCAATATGAAACCCTAGCTTGCCAGTTAAGCTAGGAAAACAGGAAGTCATTGTGGAGAGTCTATGTCATGCATTTACAGAGCGACAGATCTAGACAGAGGCAAAGAAAGCTTGAAAACTCATTTTATTGCATTTGTTGATATTTTGTTATATTTTAGTAATCCTAGGAGTCAAATCCAGAGCCTTGCCCAGGTTGGGGAATTATTCTACCATGAAGCTACAGCCCTCGCCCCACTGCATTACTTTGTATTGACCAGAACATTGATCTTCAGTGTTTACAATGTGTGAAGCTAAGAGGCATCTGTTATAATATTGTCTGTAAGTATAATATTATGTATGCACCTTGTATGATACCAAAGCATTATGAAAACAGTTTGCAATGTATTAATTTATCAAATCTGTCCTGTTAAGGTGTCTTAAAACTGTCTCATTGATATTTATACTTCAATAAAATAAAAAATAAATAAATAAATAGAAAATGCTATGGGCTATAATCTCTGCAATCTTCCAGGCTGGAATGAGGCCAGCTTCCCAAGGAGGTTGGAGTAGGTGTGAAGTCAGGAGTACAGGGAAAAAGACACCAGATAAAGAAGAGAAACAAAAATGTCCCCTTTAATTTGATGGAGAGATAATTCATAACTGAAACAAGGCTGTTTGCTTTAATTTTGGATTTTTACCTTTGTTCAGTATGGATAATAAATATGATAGGAAGGGAGAAACTGAACCAACCTGGTCAGGAGCCACGGGACAATTAATCTGTCCCACCAACAGGTTCTGATGGTTAACAGCCGAAGGTTTAAGGATAGCCAGGTGAGGCCAACACAAAGTGTGAAGGAAACGTTTTGAGATGTTCAGAGCTCATGCTCAGAGGTCTCTGTGAAATATGAAATGCATTTCTAAGGAAGGCTATTAGTCAGCCAGACAATGGAACTTTGAAAGGTGGAAGTGCTCTGCTGAATCACAAATTGCCTTACATATAAGGGGAGCAAATGAAATTTGAACTGGTCCTAAAGCTTGAAATCTGGGTCTCGCTATGGATTCATATCTGTGCCCCCCACCCCACTCTGCACCCCATCTGCCTGGATCTCACCTAATGGGATGATAGTAGTGAGTGGGATTTTAGGGATGTACTTAAGTGTGGATGACGTCATGAGCATGGATTACTGGAAGTGAGGGCTGTATCTTCATAGTAAGAGAAAGAAACTAGAGTTCCTCTTTTTCTTTCCTCTTGACCATGTGAGGATACAGCCAAAAGGTGATAGTGTGGAAGCCAGGAAGAATACCCACACTTCCTTGGGGTAGGAAGCAGATCTTCTGCTCCCTTGGTCTGGGGTTTTGTGCCTCTAGAATGATAAGAAAGGTTGTTTATGTCTCTGACTTTATGGGCCCTTCGAATTCCTGGCCTTTGATATCCAGAATGGGCTCAGAGCTCATTTTCTACCCATGTTCTTGGCTCGCAGGGCTTTGCCATACAGATTTGTGCTCCAGGTTACTCTAGGGACCAAAATAATACTGAATTATTAGGGCTGTATTCTAGGACTGTGCCACAGAGGGAAAGTAACAGATTTTGTAAATTGACACCTTGACCTTGCCCCTGAGCAGACAATGCTAAAACCAACTTAGCTAACTAGGCACAGACCTAAGTAGATGAGCTTGGTCGACTGAGGGGAAGCAATAAATTATGTTTATATTGACCTTAGTAAACCTTTTAATTCTTTCCCACATGATATAGTTCTCAACAAATTGGGAAAATATGGCCTGAAGTTTAGGTAATTGCACAATGCCCATCAATGGCTGAGGCCTGCAGCATTAGGGTTAGGCTTTGGTGTCCTCCTTTTCATCATCTATATTGAAAGTTGAGGTGCTCACCTCAAGGCCGCCCCATCCTATCTTCCCAGTGAGGTTGCTGGCCTTCCATTGCCTAACATGGTGGGTGGGGATGGCTTCCCTCCCCATTATGGTGAAAATATACTTCCAAGTGTTTTGAGGTCAGGGTGGACATCAGGGGTAACATTTCTCCCAGCAGATGGTCTCTCTGAGCAGAGGAAAAGGACCCAGTCACCCTCTTGACACTATTCCTTTGGCTAATAGTTAGCTCAAGTGTAAATCTTTCTGAATGTCCTAGTTTTGGTCTCTACTGGTTCAACTGGTAAAACTCTTAGTCACAAAGGCCAGCATGCTTAAAGCTTAATGGTTACCAAGTTAAAAAAATCTGCACAATTTGTGGAAAACTCACTCTTTCACTCAGTAAACCACTCTACATTGTCTTTCCGCATCATGGCACAGTTCTGGGCAGTGGGCAGACTGACCCCAACTCAGCCTTTGCTCTGGGCATCTTGGTCTCTTCGAAGACACTGACTTGTATGTATGTGAAGACTGTTAGTTTCCTAAAGTTTTCTTAATAAAATACCTCTGACTGAGTGGCTTAAACAGCAGAAATGTATTCTCTCACACCTCTGGAAGCCAGGAGTGTAAAAGCAAGGTGAGAGCAGATGTGGTTTCTCCAGAGGCCTCTGTTTTTGCCTCACAGATGGCTACTTTCTTGTTGGGTCCCCTGTGGTCATTGTGTATGAGAACTCACGGTGTTCCTTTGTGGGTCCAAATGGCCTCTTCTTAAAAGAGTACTGGTCAGATTGAATTGGCACCAACCCAAAAGGCCCCATTTTAACTTAATTGCCTCATTAGAGGTCCTATCCCCAAACCCAGCCACATTCTGTACTACTAGGGGCTTAGGGCTTCAACATATACATTTTAGAAGGGACACAATCCGGCCCAGAAGAATGACACGATGGTGAGGCAAGTGTTAGCATGTTGGTGAGGTATGTGAGGCTTTACGTGAGCTGAGATATTGTCTGGGGACCAGAACAAATATCAGTTCTCAAAATTACTAGAGGGCAAAGCAGGTGTAGGTTTGGTGAGTCCTAGATGGAGTTAGGCCTATGGTCATGATGACCAGCATCATTTCTGAATAAATTCTAACCTTGAATACTTTTAGAGCAGTGCTGTCATTTGATCTAAATATCTCCCTAAAGACTGCTCAGAACTGGAGCTTTTGGAAGGCGATTGAGTCATGGGGGCTCTAGACTCCTTGGTGGATTGATCCATTGATCAGTTTCTAGCTGAACATGCTGCTAGAACACGGGGCATGGTGGAAGGAAGTGGGTCACTGAGGAGTGGGCTGGCACTCCTCAAGAAAACCTGTGCTTGTCCTCAGAGCAATGGATGGCCCTGTTTTCCACTGCCATGCCTTTCTACTGTACCATTTCTGCACCCCTAGCCAGACACCCATGGATCTGGGGCCATGAGCTGAAGTAAACATCTCCTTTAACCTATCAGGTATTGCATAGTCATGGAAAGGCGACTGACTCAAGTGGAACATGTACTAGCCACATCTTTGCATGTTCAATACCTGCTTAGCTGAAGGGCAAAGGGAGAAACCTTTCTCTCACTACCCCATCATTTGTCATGCCTTCTAACTCACGTGGAGTCAGCAAATTACATCTTTATACTCCTAGTCATTATTTATCTTTCCCCTCTCTTCCCCACTTTCATTAGCTCTTCCCCCAGCCAACTGGGAATAAGCAGTGGGCAGGAGCTTGAGTCCAATTTTCATTTCTTTCTTCAGCAGCTGTCTCTTTGTCTATTTCAAAGGCTTGACCTACATATTTAAACTTACTTCAGGTGATGTTTTTCTTAAATTAGACCTTTTTCTGCTATTACAGGACATTATCTGCATCCCCTCTTCTTTTCTAACTTTATCTACTTCATATTATTATTTTTCGTGGTGCTGGGTACTGGATCGAGGATCTCACACAAACACTGAAACAGGCTCCACGGTTCTACCAGGGAGCTACTTCCTTGGCTCCTTCTTTCTCCTCCCCTTTTCTCTGTTCTCCTCTTCTCTCTCCTCCTTCTCTCTCCTCTCTTTGCCCCTCTTTTTCTTTTGTCTCTTTTTCCTCCTTTCTCCCTCCTCCTCTCCTCTCCCTTGCCTTCTCTTTTTGTCTGCGTCTCACTATATCATCTAGGGTGGCTGTAATCCTCCTGCCTCAGCCTTCCTAGTAGCTGGGAATACAGGTGTGTGCTAATATGCCCAGCTTGGCCACTTCTCTAAATGTAACTTACACATAGTGTGACTGATGCTAAGCAGTCCTGCTCCTGTCCTTTGATATTTCATCTCCACTATCAACTGGCAGCCTTCCTCAGGGTTTCCTGTTGAAACAGTAGATCTGAACTTAGCTGGCCCATTCATTTCCTGTTGCCAGGTGTGGGTGAGGTTGGGGAATCTCACTGTGAGGGGTAAAATGGGAAAGGTACATTTAGATGCCAGCAGTACTTTTAATTTTATTGTCTATTTTCCTAGGCAATGTATTTGAAATAATATTCAAATAAATATAATAAAAGTCTTTTAAATGCTTTAAGTGAAATGTAAAAAAGGTGGAACATCCCAGGAGTAACCAAATAAACTCAAGTAAAAAAAGTGTGATTCTTCACAATCAAAGGTGGTTTTGGGGCTGCTAGGGAGATAGCTCAGTAGAATAAGTGCTTGTCTGGCAAGCACAAGGGCCTGAGTTCAATTCCCGACTCTGAAAAAAACCCCACAAAGGTAGTTCGGCAAAGATTTACAGATTGCTAATGTTTTGTTTTCATAAGAGTTTGGGACAGTAACCTGACATTGATTAGCTGGGAGTAATTGGAGAAAAAAAATAACTAGTGACTTATATTTTCAGTGGTTAAGAGTGGATCAAAGTCATTATTGTGCATTCATATAACAGAATTATATGTTAACATTGAAAAGAATGAGTCATAACTGTACTCACTGGCATGGAAAGGTATTTCAATAGCATGTTGTTTAATAAAAAGTGTAATTTGAAAAGAACCACGTAGAATAATTCCATGAATATTAAACCCTGTGTGTGTGTGTCTGTGATGGTTTGGGATTTTTTCAAGGTGAACAATATAATACAGGACACATTTTATAATATTAGTTTATAAGGATTCACTCAAGAATCACATACAAACCAAGGAAATCTATTCACATATTAAATACTAAAGACTCCAGCTGAGGCCTGGATCCTGATATCCTGATGAGTCCAGATAAAAATCTAGAGCTCATAACAATGCCACAAGTCCAGGTGGAGGCCCAGAGCCCACAACAAATTTACATGCAAGCCTGCTTCATGGATCTGTGCTGGAAAGGCCCAGAGGTCAGTGGTGGAAGCTAGGTAGTCTATGCCAGTGGGATGAAAGGATCCTGTGCCAGCAGGCTGAGGGATCTGAACTGGAGCAGGAAGCAATGCTGAAGTTAAGCACCAGAGCTCCCCCAAAAGTACCACAGCCATCCCCAGCAACAGTGAGGTCCAGAGCTCCTCCAGAAATGAAGAAAGCCAAATTCCCATCAGGAAAGCCAAAGTAACAAACTTCTCCATCCTCCCCTCTGGAGCCAGACAGTGATGCTCAGAATGAGGATCTGAGCTCCTCCAAAGTTCACTGGGAAAGCCTCCCAGTGAAACAAGGTCCTCCAGTAGAACTGCTCAAGAGAGCTAGAGGTTTACAATAGCTCCAACAGCTTTTCCAAACAGCATCTGTGACAGCATTCCAGTAGCTTCTCCTGTTTTACCTTTATGTTGCTGGCAACAACCCTCAAGTGGGCCTTCTGCACCCAGTCTCATGCTAGTTTAATTCAGCTGGATGTAAGAAGTTGACCATCAGTTATTTATCCACTATAATCCACCTATGGATTGATAACCATACACATTTTTTAACTTGATAACCATACACATCTTTAAACTAGTCTTTAGGGGTATATTTGTGAAAAGTTCACATGTCTTTTTTTTTTTTTGGCAGAACCAGAGATTGGACTCAGGCCCTTGTGCTTACTAGACAAGCACTTATTCTACTGAGCTATCTCCCTGGACCCCGGCATGTCTTGTTCTATTTAGATTTGTATTAATATTACAATTACATAGACATAATTTTTTTGTATTTGTTCCTGCACTGAAAACAAAAACTTTAAAGGGTGATCAAAATTGAAGGTTAAAACACAATACATTGATTAATTAACCTGATTACAAACATATGGACAACATAAACATTAAAAGAATTATTACAATCACAGTCCCTATTTTCCATTAATTTTTACAAAGCATGGAAAGACTAAAAAACAGAAATCTCATGCAATTTAAATACATCCATCTTCAGGTGAAAAGCTGGAGCTCATTTTTACATTATATATTATTAACAAAAACATTCTCCTCTGTTTCCTCCTTGCAATCAAAGGTCATTAGAGCCATCCCTCTGGCCAAATGTTTCATATCACTTTACTGGCTTTTCATTCTTAATTTCAAACATAGATGTGGCCAAAAGCTGTCAACAGTAACCATGCCACCTTCCCAATAATAGACTCCATTGAAATTTTTCTTAATCCACCCAGGCAATATCTCCACACAAAGAAAATGCAGACCAAATTTCTACCAAAGCACAATATACTACTTGGGTCCAACGGCCAGTGCAGTTCCTCTCAGTTGAAGCAGCTTGAGCTTCATCTTAACTGGCAATATTTCCATCAGTACTCTAATTTTTCCAGGCTCTTGTCAGAGACTCTTATATTGTTTACAGTATACTGGGGTTGTCTTCTTGGCCAGTCTCTCAAAACATTTCCAAATTACAAAGGTTCTTAAGTCACATGGTCAGGCAACATCACAGTAATAACCCCATTCTTGGTACCAATTTCTGTATCAGTCATGATTTTACTAGAGGGACAGGTATAATACACAATGTACAAATGTATAAGAAATTACAAGATTGGCTTATGACGGTTAGCCACAGAGTCAGATGAGGAAGCATGCAGAGTGTACCTGCACAATGGAGTCTGAAGGATTCAGTCCAAGGTCTGGAGCTTGCTGCAGTGTTCTGTGCAAGTTTTTATCAGAAGTCCAATGGGTCTGTGATGGACAGCTGATGGGTCCACACTGAAATGGTGAAGAATTTAAGATGTAACCTGAACAGTCTGCTCTAGAAGCCAGGAGATGATGTCTGAGCTGACTGTGAAGACTGGAGCTCCTCCCAGAAAATGGAACCCAACATCTTTCCTCAGTTCCCTTTTATGTCCTTTAAGTAATGAGCCTTTCTAGGGTGGGGCCTCCACATCCTAGGGTGTAGAATTGCTGAAGCAATTCAGTTGAGCTTTGAACTTCTCAAGTTGATGCAATTGATCAACCACCACAGTGCGTGTGTGTGTGTGTGTGTGTGTGTGTGTGTGGTATGTGCATGTGTGCACACTTAGATAACGTGACAAATGTTTTAGTATTTGCACAGTAATGATGTCTGGGGATGGAACTTAAGGATTTTTATTTTCTTTAGTCTTCTGTAAAGACTAACACCTTCTTTATGTTATCTTTATAATTAAACAAAGGTACATTAAAAACTTCTGGAGCTCGGAATATAAGACACACCTATTACCCCAGCACTCTGGGAGACTGAGGCAGGAGAATTGAAGTTAGAAGCCAACCTGCACAATTTGGCAATTTAATGAGGCTATGTCTCAAAAAAAAAAAAAAAAAAAAAAAAGCATAGAGAATGTAGCTCAGTGTGAAGGCCCTGAGTTCAATATTTCATTGAAAAAAAAAGTTTCCTAAGACTCCCATGAAAGCTGTCTGTTAACTCAAATAATTTGATTTTATTTATAGACATAATTCTTCTTTATAGGCATGATTCTTGTGTGTACAATATTAGTACCATGGCTTGCAACATTTTGTGAATTTTCTTTTTAAATGAGCACAAAGTATTATAACAGTAGCCAATGAAATTAAGAATATGACACATATTCATTAAAAACAAATATTCTGGGCTAAACTATGTGTCTCTGAATTCATATATTGATGTTGATGCTATTCACCACCAATACCTCAGATGACTGGTCTAGAGTAAAGTCTTTAAAGAAATAGTTATGTTATGACAGTACCCTGGGCCTGTAGATGCAGCTCAGGGGTAGAGCATTTACCTGGCATGGATGAAAACCTAGGTTTGATCCTAGCATCACCTAAATAAATAAATAAATAATAAATCAATGAATGTCAAAGGTGGCCAATCCAAGTTGACTAGAATCCTGAGAGGGCAGGAATATGGACACAGACACACTCAGAAGTGGGGCTTCAGAGATAGGAAAGCCATCTACAAGGCAAGGAGAGAAGTCTTAGAAAAATCAAACCTGCTGGACCTTGGATCCTGTAGAATTGGGAGGAAGCCTATTTCTGCAAGTTGAGCTGCTTTGCTTTCTTAATTAGTACAAATTAGTAAGTCCCATGTTCACATTATGACACCTAAAAGGAGCTCATCAAAGATAGAAACCTGAAATTAGCACCAAAGGGATGAAACACTATCATGCCTACATTGGGCTGGGTTTAGCTAAGGTATATCTGTATCTATATATCTGCAATTTTAGCTATATAAAGGTAGATATAGTGATACACGCATACCCATGTTCATAGCAGTACAATGTGTAATAGCTAAATCTTGAAAGCAACCTGTGTGTCCATCAACAGATCAATGGATCGAGAAAATGTGGTATTCACACAGTGAAGTATTATTGTGCTGTACAGAAGGATAAACTTGAGCCATCTGTAGAAAAATGGATGTGCCTTGAAACCATGATCTTAAGGGAAATAGACCAGACACACAAGCTTAAATATGGAATGGATTCTCTTACACATGAACCCCAAAGTAAAAGCAAGGTAATGGGAGACGGGGAATCACATTTTTCTCAAAGGGGAAGGGAGTCAGGAGATGGGAGGGGAAGGACTGGAGCATTAAGAAAAAAAGGAATCAAGATATGCTATGCACAAGTACCAGCTCCCCACAAGGAAGGAGAACAGCACCTACCAAGAACATGAACTAATAACACAAAGGGCTAAATAGCAATATGACTTTAAGCAAGGCTGTTTCTAACACATGCAATAATCTACTGTTTTTGTTCCATTTATCATTTTGCTTAATAAATATGACTTTTCATAAGAAAATAAGCCCCAAACCCGAAGAATTAAAAAAAATTGAAAAATGGTAAATAACTTTTAAATGGGTAGCCTTTGTAGTTTTTAATGTAACAATATCTAACACTTTTAGATGCTGTGTTTAAGATACAGAATGTAAAGGTATCTTAGTAAGCAAAGGGTTTAATTGTACCAGAGGTATGGGAGCTCCTTGATATCTATAAGTTATGAAATCCTCTGGAAAAGAAAAGTTACTTTCAGTTAACTCCTGTTGGATCTTGTGTATTACAGGAAATGTTCCCATTTAAACCCATTGATACATTAATGGTTTCCAGGCACATTTTATGACAGGGTCTAAGTTGTTCTCTTTTGAACAGCGAGGAAAAGATGTTTTGAGAGTGAGCACTTAGATTTGCCTGGATTTCATTTATAAAGGGTCTTAACTACAAATGCTTCTGAAATCAAACTATGCCCTGGAGAAGCAACTTCTCTAAAGATGACCACAGCTTCTTCCACTCAATTTCTTCCTATGCCTTTTTTTTTTTTTTCTTGAAAAGTAGGTAATGGATCCAGCTCCTGGCTGTCCTGCATCTTCAAGCTTGTGCATGGATGGTCTGTGCTTTTACTTCCATAGCTGCTTGGAGAAGTTGGCAATCATCAATCATACTGTTTCAGTGCTTGAATGAGGGGCTGGACTCGCGTCTTCTAGTTGTATTATCAGACCTCCAAAAGTTGGGAGCATCTGACTAGGAAACAAAATTGAGACTGTATTCTCAAGATTAAGAGGTCTGCAGCTATGTATTGCTAAAGCCCCCTAGTGGCCAGGTGACACCAATCAGGTCTCGGGTGCCCCTTCTTTGGGGAGAAAGGGTCCCAATTACAGTCCCTGTTCTTTTTTCTTTCACATCTTTCTGAGCCATGAGAGGCAACCCTTGGGTCTCCAGGGTAGCCTGATGCCCTGGTTCCAAATTTCTTAGGGAATTCTGGCTTTTACCTAGTGGGCTTCCCAAGGAAGACAAGGGACAGCAATCTCTTCTGCTGAGAAGAGGGTGAGTTCCTGAAGCCATTCAAAAGCTGTTTAAAGTGGTAGTGCCAGTGGTGAGTGTGGACTGGAAGACTCACTAAGGGCCCAAGTTGTGAGCTGGGCTCCCCCGGGCTCCTGGCTTCTGGGTCTTAGTCTTCCTGCTCAGCCTCAGGAGTGTACAGAGCCCAGATCTCTGGATTGTCTCACTCGAACCTTTGGGAAACTCAAAAGTATAGTCCATACAGTCATACTCATGTGACTCGATTAACCTATAAAAATCAAACAGATCCTTAGCATAGGCTCTGCAGTGTAGATTCTTGAGAACTCCCTTGTCTCCACCAATAACTTATTCTTGCATACTGCACCAGGCCAGGCCCCTTATCAGCACGTCCAGTAGTTCTCTGTGTACACCACAGAGTGGAGTAAATGAAAAGAATTCAGGAAGGCTGATTTGTAGTATGTGCTTTGAAGGAGATCCTTAAGTTCCGAAAGACGTACATTTTCACAGATTTTGTGTGAGAGTTATGTATGTGGTGGATGCTGAGCACTGTGGGTAACGATGAAAATGCTAGGTGGGATGAATTCCCATCCCTAGAGAAGAAACTGTGGTCTGGTGGGAACCATGTGCCCCCTTGTCGAGACTCTTCCAGATCCTGGTCTCTCTGCTTCCTGTTAAACTACTTTGGCTTCTCTGTGCAGATGTGAGTTAATCCTCTGTGCTTTGGATTCCTCCCCACCATCCCAAGGTCATCCCTTCGGGAATTTTAATCTTAATTTCACCTCTAGGAGCAACAGACACATGTGGCCACTTCCTAAGTTTCCACTCTCCATTCCTGGCTACCTTCTTGACTTTTCCTTTGCAGGCTTTCCTTGCCAGCTCTGCCTTCCTTTTCCAGAAGCTAAGAGCTGGCTTTTCTTTGGAGATCTAAAGTGTGTGGTCGGTCTCTTTTCAGGTTCCTTCTCTAGTTTAGTTTTGAATGCACATGGGAAGCACCTGGGGAATTGTACTTCAGAAAAAAAAAATTACACATATTCAAATCCCAGACACTTTGATTTATGGTGTCTTTAATGTTTGTATTTAGGAAAAAAGACAATTTCACAGGTGATTCTCCATGACTGTCCTTGTTAAAAGCAGGCTTTATCTCTCCTCTTTTTCTTTCACTTTCTTCGTCTGTTTCCTCTCCTCTCTGGGGGTATCTTATCCTCCCCTATGGCTTCCATATGCTGATGCCTTCCAAATCTAAATTTCCATTCCAGAGCTTGGCTTTTAATTCCAGGTCACTGTATACAAAGACGTTCTTGGGTGGCTCAGAGGCTTCTCATAAAAACTCCACGTGTCCTAAACAGAAATCATGATTTATTTCTCCAAATGGGCTTCTCTTCCTGTCTCTTCCTGTAAGAAGCATTGTCATTCATAGATCCAGCCAGAAGGTCATTCTCTTCAGCTCCTTTTTTCTCTCCAAGCTTACCCATTGAAGCACAGAGTCTCAGCAAGCCTTAAACATGTAGTTGTGATAAGCAACAATTTTTTTTTACTATCAGAAAAACATTTTGAATGATTAAGCCCAATATTTATTATTTATTTATTTATTTTCCTCTCTCCACACTCCAAGAGCCCAATATTTATCAGGTGTTACTTTTTCTCTGTTTCACTAACAATATCTTGATGATCTGATTCTCAAGGCTGGGGAGGTAGCTCAGTGGCATAAGTGTCTGCCTGGCCAGCAGGGTAGCACAAGGTCCTCAGTTGGATCCTTGGTACCAAAAACAAACAAAACAGCAACAACAACGAAAGCAAAACAAATGCTGGTTCTTTGAGGAGCTCAGATATCCTTACTTTCCTGCCCTCTTCTCTTCTCCCCTCCCCTTTCATTATTTGTACTGTCAACAGAGGGACTTTAAAAATGCATACGCAGTGTGTCCTCACAACCATTCATTGTACCTCACTTGTAATCCTCCACTAGGCTCTCTGGGCATGTGGACAAAAGTCTAAAATTTTTAACAGGCTTGAAAATCCCTATATCACTTGATCATTTTTCCTCTACAGTTTCCTTCTAAACTGTTATTTTTCCCTTCCAAGTCCTTCTATGGTCAAGTCTGACTGGCTTCTTTAGGGCCTTTTGATTTCAAAGATTTTTATATGCAATTTCCTTTACTTTTTCTCTCCTCTTCTCTTCTCTTCTCTTCTCTTCTCTTCTCTTCTCTTCTCTTCTCTTCTCTTCTCTTCTCTTCTCTTCTCTTCTCTTTCTCTTCCTCTTCTTCCTCCTCCTCCTCATCTTCTCTTCCTCCTCTCACTCCCTCTTTCTCTCTCTCTTTC